>KZ871684.1:10873-32726 GCA_003456935.1 Machilis hrabei | reverse complement strand
TATCGGCTGAGAATGTTCACTGTTTGAATGACCATGTCGGTGAGTGGAGGTTTCTCAGGTTTTTATATTTGACGCATTGTTTGGTTAGAACCTGTGAATTAGTGTAAATCATTGCACAACGTTGTCTGAGGATGTTACCTTGATGGGGTGACGAAATATTGCGTTGTCAACAANGGAGTGAGGTAAGAGACTTGTTTCAACCAATTTGAGATATGGATTCCTACTCTGCCTTCCGACAAAATCTAAAATAAAGAGGGAAACGTTTAAAAAACTCTCAGTCATGAGATTCTTGTGCAAAAATTTAGGAATAGTCTCATTGCAACCTATTTTGTGCCTTGCCTTTTACTGACTAACAAAAACAAATTCGAGAGTATGCGAGTCGAGAGCTTTTGAATCGAGCTAACGAGGATGAGAACTTGTTAAAAACACTGTTACTGGAGATAAGACATGGGTTTATGGCTATGATGTTGAAACAAAAGCTCAATCTCTAAAAGGTTCACTACGACCCCAAAGAAAAGCAACGTTTAAGTGAAGCTAATANTTTTTTATTATTATTATTTCTGAGGGTGTGTTCACTATAAATTTCTTCCATAAGACAAGATAGTTAACAAGGAACATTATCTGAAATTAATGCAACATCTTTGTGTGGTTATCAGAAAAAATAAGGCCCGATGCTTTGAGGGGAAAACAGATGGATGCTCCATGCTTATGATAATGAGCCAGCACACACATCATTATTAATACCTTAGTTGTATGGCAAAACAGCAGACAACCTGCTAACTCACCAGACCTAGCGCCAGCAGACTTTTTATTATTTCCCGAATTTAAAATTAAGTGGAAAGGCCGAAGTTTTGAGTAAATTGACCAGATTAAAGAAAATTAGTTAGCGGAACTGTGCAGTGTTCCAAAAGAAGGGTTTCAGAACTGTTTCAATGGATGGAAGAAATGCTGGTAGCTGTTTATACAAAGTTCTTTAAAGGCGACAAGGCCGATTAACTTCTAAGCTAGGCAGAAAGATTTGTGTACAAGTTCGGGAATTTATTGGACATAAACTGTACGNAAGTTCCAGGTAATGGTTGCTTTTTGTGTTAGGGAAGAGACGATGCATAAAGTGCATGACGAGAATACTGGGTTGAAAGAAGCAGAGAAATACTATTGCCTGCTGGAATAGTAAGTTAAGAACATGTTTGCCTTGTTTAATAATAATGAAACTAGCATTGGCTTTTGCATGTACTTTTAATNAAAACAAATGCCTTGTCACGTGATCATGGTACGTTTGCATTAAAAATAGCTCTCCAGTTAAAATTAATTATACATGGGTAGCTTTCAGAATTTAAGCATGTCGTGTCTTGTGCACATTGTTGGGTCGTGTGCTGCGAATTGTGTAAATCATGCATATCTTTTCTGTTTGCTCGTGTGATTGAATGGGCCAGGCTTCGATTACAAGACTTGCAACGTCCTGCTGGCGTTAGATCAACAGTCTCCCGACATTGCGGCAGGAGTCCATTTAAACAGGAATGACGAGGAAGTTGGCGCTGGTGACCAGGTGAAGATGCAGTATTGTAGCTTTTGGTTGGTTTTGTAGCATGTTGTGGGTACAAAATCCCCCTCTAGTTAGTTTTAGCAGCACACTTTACAAAAGGGTGACGAGTGGAAAACTTGTCACGTTTAAAATTATTGGTTTGGTGTTGAAGTTGTGGATTGTTTTAAGTGTTGCTGGATGATCTATTGTATGTGTATGAGACCCATTTCTTGTGGTGGGATGCTGTTTTGTGCTAGTGCTTGTACATAGCTTGTGTGATATTGTAAATATTAAGAGATTTATTGGGTTACCAATATTGTAAATAGTACTTCATTGTTATAGTGTGTTAATTTCCTACAAGACCTTACAGTNCACAAGTTTAGAGGGCTGTAGTAAACACAATGTGGAACAAGCTATGGGTAGGATTTTAGTTGCCAAGAAATGGGTTGTCAGAAATTATAGCAATCGAATGCAATATTCTGTCTGTCACATTCGGTGTTGCAACCTGCCAATCACGGTTGGCTAACTTTTGTTTCATGCCATGCTGAAGCAAAGAATATTGTAATTAATTGTTTATTGAGTTATTGTGCATAGGGTAAAGTGTAGTGTTTTGAAGGTAGTTGCAAACAGAATCTAATCATAGTGCCTGTACCAGTCTAATATGTAATATCCTGTAACTAGTATTTCAATTTTTTATAAATTGTTACTGTAATTGGTAGCTTTTGGGTCTGCTGACCTTGCTTATGAACAGAGAAAAGTGTATCTGGAATGACAAGATGTTGTATTCACAGGGAGTTTATTTGCTTTGGAAAATTAGGATAGCTGATAACACTTCGTTGGCAATGAGGGTGTTTCACCCTTTTCATTAATAAAACATTAAGGAGTGTGTCATTGATATTGACGTGTATGCATCTATACACAAGCTATTATAAGTAATTGGTGTTAATATGTGTGTGCCATATTAATTTNATAAACAAAAAGAGCTTTTAGGTGCTGTATAGTTTTTCTTTGTGGACAATGCATATATTTGAATTTTGTTGTGGAGTTGGTTATGACTGCTTTATAGCTTGCAACAAATCTTGTCTTTCTGGTCGATGGATTATAGCATGAGCTGTTTAAAGAATGAGTAGATTGCAATTTTTTTTTTATCTCTTTCACTTCTAATTTAATATTAAAAAGTAATGCAGAGGGGGCAATTTTAATAATGGTAACTGTTGTGTACTGTCACAGAAACGGTAGAGAAAGTGAAATGGTGAAGTGCATTTCTTGGTATTTAACCAGACTGTGTTAATGGAAAAACTGCTAGCTGCTTGTAGTGAATCATGTACTCTTAGATAAAGAGCTTGTAATGACTTTATTGTACAAAATCTCAACCTTAAAGTAGGTTCCATTCCTTGATTTGACATGTCAATATACAATTTCTGGTTCACATATTCTATCAAAAGTGGAAGCCCATGTCAGGGTTGCAATCTGGTAAAAATTCAGTGTACACAATTAAAACAGGACTTCTAACACCACAGATTTGCGAGAATTACAACCAGTTGCTACTTTTTTGTATTCTTTATTTTTTATCAATGGGGAGAATGTTTTTACCATTTTGTTTTAATACCTTGGAGAAATGTTGAAGTGCAGTGTTAGGGAGGAAGAACTTAATCAGTACTGTACTCTGTAATTCTGGCTTACCAGTGGTTACTAACCATGCATACATAACACTTGAGGGCATACAAGATTGAGTTGCACATAAAAATATTGTAAAACTAAATTATCACTAAATGTATACGTGCGCTATTATATTATAATATTGTAATCTAAATGAATAAGTGTTACTTCCAGTTGGTAGTAAGTGGTCATTTAAAATGCATACCAGGTAATATAACTGTGCTCAATGTTAAGCATGATATTGTTATGTGGTGGCTATATTTCAGGGATCTAGCAGCTTTGCCCTTTCTTCAGAGTTGTATAGCATTCTAATAAAGCTAGATATNCCTACAAAATGAAATGATGAGGTTTGATAACGAGGTGTAATTTTTACATGTTGATGGAATTTGTGTGTGTGTACACCGAATTTCTTAAGATGTGATAGAATTTGAATTACAATGACAGTAGTGTTGTACATTTGCTGTATATGTGTGCATTGTATGAACTTTGTGACTAATAAAATAATGGGGTTAATATTTGTCTGGGAAAGTGTTACGGTATAAAAAGTTATTGCTAAATGCATGTTCAATAAGTAAAAGTTACATAGGGCTATTCAGTGTAAAATAGGCAGATCATTGCATTGGTGGGTATTTGTATTTGTTTTCCAAATATTGAAAGTGATTTGTCATTGAAATTAAATTGCAATATTTTTCATCTGAAACTGTGAATAATAATTTGGATGCATGCTACTAATTATTATGACTGCAGAATGTAATGTAGATGCTTTTTTAGTTCCTCAAATTTATTTGAACTCTGTGCCAATGATCCTGTTTTGAACCGAATTAAGATTCCAATTTTGAAATGTAATGGACAGGAGTACAACTGAGCAATTTTAAAGACATACTAGTTTTTGAAGATGAATGTACTTGGGTGTTGTAGGTCGTGGTCAGACATAGTGGAAGTTGAATGATTTAGAATAAGGCAGGATAGTCTGTGGTGAATTGTTAACACTTTGTAAATAGTTTTGTGTTGTATCTTTAAGTCGGGGGATATAATCAGAGCTATCTTACTTAGTCAAAAGTGTTGCATGTTGTTTAGTAGTGCAATTCAAAATGAAACTGCCAGCCGTAAAGGCTTTGTCAAAAATACGTGCTAAATAAGTTTCTTAATATGTGTGTGTTGTGGCTTTAGTGGTGATTCTGCTTTGTCAGTTTCTGTGTAGGGCTTGCATCTGTGTTATTCCAGGGCTGCTCTCCAAACCTCGTCTTTATAAACCTTCTTGTACCTGTGTTTTAAATTTAGTGTGTAGAGCTAGTAATTTGAAAAGTTTGTGTTTACTGATGCATTATATTTAATAATAATATATAAATTAACAACTACATAACATGCTAATTTATTAATATTCTGAGTACATTTTCCTTGGAACTAGTTATGAAACTTTGGGTTTCTGTATTTCTTGGTCACAAAATCATAATAATACATAATTGCTTTGGGAGATATGCAAGATTAATTACCTGCACCTCGACTTTTTACTAACTTTAAATGAAATACGTATTCAGATTATAAAATAATCACCCATTTGGAAATGTCCCTTTTTGCAAATCTTCCTGCCTTTTAACAAATTTTCATACTGTTTGTACAGGTTTGTAAATGGTACTTTCCATTTTAGTGTAGTGTTAAAAATTTCATACTTTGTTTTTTAAGATTTAAATGGCTTACCTTAAGTGTGTCTAAAGAGTCNCGAGAAGCAGGTGTAAATGGAAGGCCAAAAAAAGAGTAGAAAATTGAAATTTTTCACATGGGTGTAGGGTTTTTGTGTACATAGTAACAAACATTGTGGTACTGAATAAGTATTTAGTGTTGCATTACATTCAGGTGGGCATTGCAGAACTCTCCTGTTTTGTCGTTTGAAATTTGATCACCATTTATGGAGACTACCCTTGGAGTATATCAGTATGTAACATGGTGTAGTGAGAATAGACAACACTGTTCATTGTGATAAGGACTTGCACAACAGTTTTTTTTATTATTATTACAATATACACGGTCGAGTCACATTATTATGACCACCTCTTACTTTGATGTCGGCAGCGCGTAGCGAACCACAAAGGTCACGTGTCTTGAGCTGGCTTGGTGGGTATATAAGGTGAGATGTAGGCACTCTGCAAACATAGCAATCGTTGCAGTCCTGGGTAAAGCTTGTGATTTATCGGAGGTGCAAAGGGTGGCAGTANTGCTGAANCGGCGCAGTTTGTGAACTGTTCGCGTGCTGCTGTGGTTAAAGTGTACCGTGATTGGACTAACTGCACCATTGTGAATAAACGACGTGGAAACTGCGGAGCACCACGTGTCNTAGATGCGAGGGGTGAACGTCGGCCAAGACTGTGNGAGGCCGACAGACACGCTACAGTTGAGCAACTCGCCATCCAAATGAATTGGGAGGGCTACCAGGCTTGTCTAAAACAACAGTACAGCGAACCCTGTTGTGTATGGGACTCCCCAACAGACAGATGGTCACTGCACCTATGCTGACAAGTGCGCATCGGACAAAACGGCTTCAATTTGGGACCGTTGCTGATTGGCAGAAGGTTGCCTTCTCCGATGTGTCGCACGGACTGGGAAGAGTTATGACGCAACAAGTTGCGAAGGATAAAACCTACACCATTCGTCTGGAGATCATCTTCTCGACGAGACCGGAGAGAAGTAGTGCTGGCTCGACTCCACATTGGACACACTATTGCCACACACGAGTATATAGTTGCTCAGGAGGTTGGGAATCGCTGTCTACCGTGCAACGTCGTCTTATCCGTTTTCCACGTACTAATAAGACGTCCACATTTTGCTGCTGCTCGCAGACGCCACCACATCCCGGCTACAATTAGAGAAGCGCTACAGGATGACCCTACTGTTATTGACAGGGTCTTGCAGTTTGTGTCCGAAATAGGCTTTAGGGCCTGAATGCTGCGGCTAGATCAGAGTCCGACAGGCGCTAATGACCTCGGCCGTCAATGCGCCCTAAAACACCACACCATCGTCATCCGATGAGTCACGGTTTCTGCTCCATCGAACGGATGGACGTTGGTGTGTCGGGCGAGAAACCTGCAAGAACAAACACACTGCAACCATTGCTGAACGAACACAAGCTGGTGGCGACAGCATTATGGTTTGGGGAATGTTTTCGTGGCATTGTCTGGGTGCACTCATACCTGTGGAAGGCACTCTCGCCCGATTTGGTTACATATCTATCCTGGGAGTTCACGTACACCCGTACACGTTTGAATGTCTTCCCTGGGGCTGATGGGATATATATATATACAGGATGTCCCACGATGACGTGGCCACCTTAATATCTTCGTACTATGAGAGATACGACGAAAACCTGTTATACAAAAGTGTAATAATGAAGAAGGTTATATTAGAAAGCGTGTTTGTTAAATAAATGGTGTTTAGGTTTTTCAAATAGGAATGTATAGTTTTTGTGATCTCATGTTAAAGAAAATTGTATTCTCTTTCAAACGATACCAAAGAGTCCATACTTTGTGCAAAAGAAGAGGAAAACAAATGATATTAAAGGTACATGGAAAAACATATCAAGTATTGATATATTTTCCCTTCCCGAACCTCAATACTTACATTTTGTATACAGAACAAGAAATTATTTTTAAAATTATATCAAACATGTCATATGTTTGGTTAAGTACAATTAGTTACCATAATACAGTGAAATTGTGAGCATTTCAGCACTAACACTATCAATAACTATGTAAATCAAACGTATGTTGTTTATCTTGACTATCATTTGTTTTTAAGCAAAGTATGGAATGTTTGTTATCGATTGAAAGAGAATTCAATTTTCTTTAACATGAGATCACAAAAACTACACATTCCTATTTCAAAAACCTAAATTGATTTCACATCCAGTAAAAACTGAAGTGATATTTATTTAATGAACACAATTTCTAATAAAACCTTCTTCATTATTAAACTTTTACGCAATATATTTTCGTCCTCTCTCTCGTAGTAACGAAGTTATTAAGGTGGCCAGGTCGTCGCGGGACATTCTGTATACACTTGTATAGCAGTTCAGTTTTAATTTGCTGGATTTGTGAAGAGCAGTTTGTGACCATATATTAAATGAGCTATTAAAAAAGAATACCAACAGTGCTTCCAAATGTTGGTGAGGAACTATCATGTTTTGAACGTGATAAATATTAGTGATGTTATAGCATAGAAAATAGAGATGTTATGAAAGCAGTCTCCGTATTTAATAATCGAACATGTAAAGCAAGAAATTTGNGGCTTACTGGACATCAGTTTAATATTAGAAGATGTGTGTTTAGGTGATTNTAGATTACCTTCATCAGTAGCACTTGGTCTAAAAATTGTGTACAGTATTGACATTTTCCTCACTGCACTGCCAAAGACNTGTAATAGGGAAGATGTAAATAGTGTACATAATTTTTAGACCAAGTGCTACTGANGAAGGTAAACACACAGCTTCTCATATTAATCTGTTGTCCATTAAACCACAAAGTTTTTGATTTATTTGTTATGAAAACTAACACGTGTGTTGCGATTTTTTTATCTGTTGATTGGGATATTTCATTAGTTTAACTTGTCTATAGATACTACTCGTTTAATTTTGTGTGGTGTCTATGTGCATGGTTGGCAAAATGTGTGCAGTTTCTTGTTCTTGGCTAATTCCTGCCTGATATGCTTGGTAGAGCTAAAGGTGTCACTATATTACTAAGTTTGGTGCAGTTCTGAGTATATGATTAACTTCTGCATGCGATTAAGTTAAATATAATCTCCAGCAATTAAAAATGAGATGGATNTTTTATAATGTGTAATAAGTTTTGAAAGAAAATAAAAGGAGAGTATTATATCTGTTTTAGGGTTTGATGTTTGGGTATGCAACAGACGAGACTGAAGAATGCATGCCTCTCACAGTGGTGTTGTCACACAAACTTAATCTGAAGATTGCAGAATTGCGACGAAGTGGAGTGTTTTGGTGGGCACGNCCTGACTCGAAAACCCAGGTAATGGCACTTGATCCTTGTGTCTAAAATAAGTAGTNTGCAAACCTCAAATTAACTGTTTGTTTATCGCTATGCAGAGGCTAAAAGTGATGAACACAATGGGAGGTGCTGCCATCTATTATCCATTTTTGTACATATTTCAATAGCAGCTGCTGATTATTCTTAAAAAGTTTCACCTCGTAATTACGTATTTAATCGCCATTTTTTTCATATAAAAGTACCTTGTGTTTACATTNATTGTTAACCTTATTTTATACAAAAGACATTCGAATATTGAAATATAACAATTTCTTGAAGGAATATGATGAAATATGTACAGATATTAGGTGGCAGCACCTCTGATTGCGTATTTATCAAACCTTCACATATTTTTCCACGGGCAAGATAGGGCTTTTAAGTACTACTTATTCTAGGACAATAGTTAAGCGTTGCAAATATTTGTCTTGCACTTATATTCAGGAAATATATTTTTAAAAAATGAATTTGTCAGGCTGCTGTTGGATTAATTACTGATCTTTATATAAAAAAATATGACAATGTAACCACCAGACCAGTTTGAGGTTTTATTGTAATTTATTTAATTTTAGAACTTACAATTTTTCTTGCAACCTACCACAGGTGATGTGTGAGAATCTAGTGTGTGTCTGTGTGTTACTGAAATTGGAAAGAGTGTTATTTCTTAATATTTGGTGCTTTCATTTTTGTGGAAATGTGGGTACTCTTGTAATTAGTTTATTCACATATTAGCAATATATAATTTTTAAAAGTACAATTTCTGATATTAAAAAAAAAAAACCTGCATGGAAAGCTAAGAACAATCTATTTTTATCATGTGGAATTGTATGTTTTCTAAAGTTCATGCAGTCTTCATAACAATGTAACTCATTTTGGATTTTACTTTGTAGGTGACCTGCGAGTACTATTTTGACCGAGGAGCATGCATTCCAGTTCGTGTTCATACCCTTGTGTGCTCAGTACAACATTCGGAGAAGATAAGTCTAGATGATTTGAAGTCTGAGGTGATGGAGAAGGTGATCAAAGAAGTGATTCCAGAAAAATACCTTGATGACCAAACTGTATATCACATCAATCCATGTGGGCCGTTTGTTATTGGTGGACCTCAGGTAAAAATAATTGCAATTTAGATGTTCAGTCTCAAACATTTTTAGGAACTATTGTTATGGTAAACTGGGTGGGTTTAAAACTTAATTTATAGGAAAAAAATTGGAACCTTTATATTGGCATCTTACCCCGCAATCAACTTCTAGTCTTTGGTAGGGGGTGCAATGCACCAACTCATTCCTGAATTGCCTGAGCAAAAAAAGACCACAGAAAAGTATATTCAAAATGCTGTTCTGTAAAAAGTTAATGTATGATAGTTAAAACATTAATTTAATGTTTATATTTTCTTTAATCAGGTGTTTCTTATAAATGCCTAGGTAGGTAGGCAGTTATTTTGCACATTTTCTAATCTGTAATATGGTTTTGTGTTGCTAAAAATATGTATTTCCAAAATGTTTTTAGTCCCCCCCAAATATACAGAATTCAGCCTTTTTTTCTCCTCTTTACAGTTTCTTTAAGGAATTGTTCTTTTTGTATGCATTTCCATTCTACATATATGTTGTCAGGTTCTGCCATGAAGTTTTAATTTTGTTTGTTTCTATGAAATTTGAATTATAAGGAAATCCTGTTAAAAATATACCTTTAAGTTACTTCAAGACTATATAGGCATGTTTTGGTTGTATTCCTAATAGCCTACATGTGGTTTAAACCAGTTTTTCTTGACCTTCTGCAGATTGAGACCTTGTTTGGGTGCATTTTTTTATTTTTCTTGTTCTTCGTCTTACAAGGGAAAATTGCAATGGGATACTAGCCGATGATCAAAATTATGTACGGTGTAGTGATAAAATATGGCCATTGAAGTAGGGTCCGATACTTCGTCATTAAAAATTCTTGCCCAATGAATTTCGGCGCGTGCAACTCGGTGTATCGTATAAGCCGTTCCATTGTATGAGCAGAATGCGTAGCCTAGTGGTATGTTGAAAGTCNACCGGTGTGCCGGCTCGAGTTCATTTCCCCGGGCTTCACAGTTGTTGTTTTTTATTTTAAAACAAAAAACGAATATATACTTTATTTATTATAAACAATTAAACATCCTACCTAACCTAATGAAACTAAATGGTATTCTACAATAATATATTAAACAAATTTAAAATTGTCTTGCATTGAATATTTTCGATATGGATTTGATGTTTGTTTATTAATTTTATATGTATATAAAAACATTACATTGGGGGATACAGCATTTGGTTTGAAAAGGTTTAGTTCGATGTTTATAATAAATACAACTATATATTTGTTTTTTGCTTTAAACTTAAAAAAAACTTGGTGGCCCTGGGAATCGAACGAACCCTAGCTGCCACGCTGATAGACTTTCAGCANACCACTAGGCTACGTCTTCTACTCGTGCAACGGTGCACTCGAACGACTTATACAATGCACGACTTGCACGCGCCAAAATTCATTGGGCCAAACTTTTTGAACGGCAAAGTATCGAACCCTACTTCAATGGCCATATTGATCCATTTCTCTATTACTACACCGTATATAATTTTTAACATCATCGGTTAGTATCCTATGTCAATGTTCCCTTGTTAGTCTTGGCTGACCTGCTTGGTACAGTGGTTAGCAGAATGCAATCTGGCCCGAGCGGTTGTGGGTTCGAATCCTGCCTGAGGCATGGATGTTTGTGATGTCTATTAATCACAATAAAACATTGTTCATCGTCCTTAAACGACCCATCACGTGTTGATAGGACGTTAACACGCCATATCATCATTGCCGCCTTGGTGTACTTCTTGTTGGTCTTCCAATCATTGCTAATTGGAGCTGAATTTTTGTTTTCTGAAAACATTGTATGTTTTGGTAATAGCACATTCTGCTTGTAGCCTGGTTGGATTGCAGAACTATGTTTTAGTTGATATGTTGTTTAGGTGTCAGAAAGTGATCCTTTTGCTGGCCTTATTTAGGCATGGCTCTGAAGGCAATTTAGATGCTGGCTGACTTGTAAAGTGGTACTACCAGCTGTGTTTTAGCAATTATTGTGGTACTTTGTAAGAAGAATGGTAAGGCTAAACTACAAGGTTTAACTCCCACTCCAAAAGTAGGATATGCAACATCATAATCATTGAATGTTTAACTGAATAATATTAAACCATTGGCTAAACAAGTCTTTGATATAGGGGCTATATAACGTCTTTTTTTTAATCCAACAGATACTAACTAGTCTTCTTAAAATGAGTTGCCACCCACAGTGGATAGGNGTTTTAGCTCAAATTGAGTACATCTTTCATTGGTAGTCACTATGGTATTAGTAATTTTCTAAACTCTTATATTTTGCTTCTAGGGAGATGCCGGTCTAACGGGACGAAAGATCATCGTCGATACGTACGGAGGATGGGGAGCGCACGGAGGCGGTGCATTTTCGGGCAAGGACTTCACCAAAGTGGACAGATCGGCAGCCTATGCAGCTCGTTGGGTTGCAAAATCTCTGGTTAAAGCTGGCCTCTGCAGACGTTGTCTCGTGCAGGTAACGTGTTACAAAGTGCCTCTGCTTTCTCCTGTTGTTGCTTGTACAAATATTATCATCACATCCTCTGCTACAAATATTTGATGGAACTGCGAGTCATGTATGTAATGTTTTCTTTATAGGTTGCATATGCAATTGGAGTGGCTGAACCATTGTCTATCACAGTTTTTGATTATGGAACATCCCAGAAGACCCAGAGGCAGTTACTAGACATAGTGAAGAAGAACTTCGATCTCAGGCCTGGCAAAATTGTGAAGTAAGTTTTCATATTTGCTTTAACCTTTGATGTTGGGAAAAGGAAGTTTACACACCCATTTTTTCTTTATTATTTAATGGTGTACTTGGAAGCAATTANAAATGCAATATTCTCTAGCCAGATAACTGGGTATATGTTTAACAGGATATGAATGTTAGAAAAATCCTGTGTCATTTGTAGACTATCTGAAAAATTATTGCCATTCATGCTGGAACAGTTTATACATAGCAAGGAATATGTGTAAAACTCTGAAACCATGGTTTAAAAAAATAATAATAACTTTGTTATTTCTCATTTTCCCATAATAATCTGGAAAACTTGAGGATATAGATGTTTTGATATTAAAAAATGTTTTTCTGACACTGAGAGTTAGTTTTTCGTGTGTAGGTGGTCTGTGATTTGCTCACTGGAAAGTGAGCAACAATTTCTTAAATCTGCAAGTCTTTTTCTTTATCACTGCCTTTATTATCAGTCATGTGTGTGTGCAATTTTTTTTTTTTNTNTNTATATTTATTTATTATGATAAGCAACTCACGAAAGGGTGTAACCTGTAATGCAAAAGCACCGTGAGCGCCAAAAGTAAACATAGAATAGAACTACGAAGAAAGCAAGTGTTTATGAACCTTTGTTTTGAAGATTGTATGTATCAGGAAAAACAGTTGATTGTAATGAGTTCCAGAGTTTGGAAACTCGAGGGAAAAAGGTAGAGTTGTAATAGGCCGTTCTGTGGGTAAAAAGCTTGACNGTGTAAGGATGACANGAGGCACTATGGTTCAAATTAAAGTAGTACAGTAATCATATGGTGGTACACTTGGAAATTGATAGCAAATATTTTTACAAGTATCCTATCAAATTTTTGCCCAGTTCATCTAAAGCTGGAACAGTATCATTCGCTTTTATGTATTTTCGTGATAGGACTATTTATGGTTTGTTTATACTGTGCTTTTGTAGTAAAATGAAAGAATTTAAAATGTTAATTTTGANGTTAGTGGAATGTTTTTACTATACTATGGAATTGGATGTATGTGGGAACAAAATTATTACATTTGCTCTCAAGTGTTTAGAATACCCTGTATATACTATGTGGAATAAATATACTGCTTAAATGCTGTGCATTAAAAAACAAAAGTTTTATCAAATTCAAAACTTGGGTAATGTTGACTAATCTAAAGTAAACTTAACAATAGAAGATTCTGCTTAAAGCTTGGCATATATACCTAGCTTGCAAAGTCTTTAAACATCCAATCTCGAGACGCAAGCCCATGCCATTTTTATTTGTTCCTGAAGATAGGGAAACGAGATAGTAGTTTCTGTGGGGGATTAGTCTGAATGCCAATAATGGTAATTTCATGTGCGTAATTTTTTTTCTTCATGTATCGCACATTGCCACAACTTTCCTTCCAACCCCGTATGTGTTTTACAAAAATTGTAACTGCAAGTCTTTCGGTGTGATTTTTTGTATTATAATATGGAGGTGTCGTACGGCTGCTATTCAAAATAGCTGGATGTCTGCCAGCTTTGTCAATTTTGGTTTGCACTTAGGTATATATTTTAAATTGGAGCCATATTTTCAGTTCGATTTCACATCTTTGATATCCGATAAGGATTACATGCACCCTTTTTAATATAGATCCATGTGATTTTTGTCTGGAAATTACTGAAGTGAGGCAATGTGGCCTAGGAACATATTTATTTACATATGTTCCCGTTATCTTTGTGTTTTCCTGCAAACAATTTTGTTAATTTCGTTGACATGGAGACGAATGCAAAGTGATCTTACGTGAAACTGTTGAGTGCAATGGTCACGCGACTTATTTTGGTAAATAGTGTATCTGCTCCTGCAAGCAAGACTTCAAACGGCACATTTTAAAACCAGTTGTCAGTTAGTGCTAGCATAGGGTGGAAGTTAAGTGTGCCTTCATCAGAAATTCTTAATTTTAAAAGCTACAAAATGTGTTTAAGTATTGGCACGATCTATGAATGCAAAAAAAAAAATGCAGGAAGGCCCATATTTTATTATTCAACAACAGCGACTATGCCTAATCTATTTTAGGAGCTTTCACTAACCAGCAATCGAACCAAGCTATAGATACGAGCTTAATAATATGATCAATGTCGCAACTTCATATTTCAGCAATTCCAATAATAAATTCACTGCAGNATGAATCTGCAATTGTGTCATTGCTAACGCTGATAGCCTCAAGTCTGTTGTTGTTACAATGTATGGCAAGATTGTTACAAAACTATGTAAATTTAGTTAAAAATGGAATGAATCTGCTTGTTACACACTTAAAATGCTCCCTGTATTTCAGTCGGAAGAAATGTGTAAGCACTAAATACAAACCCTGGTGTCCAGTCTCTCAGTATTATAAAGGTTTCTGTTTACTAAGCAATTAATATGAATTTTTTTCTGGTCACCAACTGATGGGTATTTTTATTAACTGTGATAATTAAGTTCGTCTTTCTGTTTATTTTTGCAGAGAGCTGAATTTGCGAAATCCTATTTATCAGCAAACGAGTACGTACGGTCACTTTGGACGAGAGATGTTCAGCTGGGAACAACCTAAGAAATTGGTGTATTGACAGGGACGGACTTTGGTGTAGCACAAGGAATGATCCGATGCTGTTTGTCTTTTTTTCATTTGTGTACCTTCTTTCTTTAGATAAGAAAAAAATGCTGTAGTTCTGTATCCCGTCACAAGCACCGTTGTGATAAATAATTCCGTGTTCTTGGTAAAATAGTATCTTTGATATAATGTAATGGTGGAGTACGTGCCGATGCTGCTTTGTGATTTGGAGTGGCTGTTGAAGTCTCAGCTCTGAATCGTTTTGCCCACCGAAGCTACGAGCTAGTGCGAAGAAGGGCCTTTCGACGAAGACGTGAATTCCGTATCGTTAAGGCAGGTAGATAATGTTGTTGTCCTAAGAGACCACAGGAGGATGAGGAGTTTCGACGACTGTCACGTAACATTGCGTTCCCCTCGGCGTTTGGATTGCCGGGAATCGTAGCCAGAGTGACTTAAAATACTCCCGCACGTCCTCTTGCAAATGTGTGAGGAAAAGTGTTTTTCCGCTAGAGTTCTCAAGTGTTCCATCATAGAGTTGCCTCTTGTCATCACGCATTTGTGTTGTGTTTACGAAAATTCTATTGGAAAAGAGCATTTCCGAAAACACTCCGGTCTTTGCGGACAACAGACGAAGGAGGAAGGTTTTTTTTGTTTTGTGTGTACAGTTTCTTTTTTATTTTAACACGATAGCTGCAGGGCATGCATGTTTAAGTTGCGTGGATTTTGGAATATTTTTGTAAAATGTAAAAAAAAGTGTTATTTTTATTGTATTGGACAAAAGCAATTTCAAATTGTGTATTTATTTAAGACAACTGCCTCTTGATCTCAAAAGAGATACAAACATTGTAGTTTTTGAAGCTAATTGGGGTTGGATAATGCCCTTTTTAAACTAAATGAACTTCTATATGAACCAAGATGTTTTGAATGTATTTGTATGCTGCACTTTGGGTTGATATATATTGTGTGCGCCCAGTATTATTATTCCTAAAACTAAAATGCCATTGTTATTAGAAACGTTTGTGAATGAATGCAGATAGTGTGTGCATTTGTCTGTTTGTGTATGAGTGAGAGAACATGTCTTCAGCTATAGTAACTGGAAGTTCATAACCAATACATTATTTTTTGGAGGTGAATTTTGAAGCCCTCTCTCTTACACAAAGTGTGAAGGAAATGCTTCCTCCACACTGGTAGGGATTTTGTCAAGCTTATTCTGTTGAAAACATTTTGAAGACTTAGACAGAAGTGAAAAAGTAATATACTTTCATGAAAGAATTCAGTCTGCATTACTGTGTTTCACTTGTATTGTGACTGGCTAAGGTGCCTAGGGCAATTTAATGTAAAATTAATAAAAATCATTAAATGAGACGTCCTGTGTTTCCTTTTTTGTTACCCTTAATATTTGCTAAAAATAAAATTGGTGCACCTTTTTAATATTTAAATCCCTCGCGTGCATTATTTGACCTTCAAACTGCACTGATGTTTGACGTATTGTCGTGCTGCACCGTACTGATATCTGATATCGGCAAATGCACTGCTGGTGTATATTAATACTGAAATAATGGTGATATCAGCACTGTAGAATGTTTATTAATACAATATTTGCGCTCGCGATTTAACACCGGCAGTGCAGTGTTCTCCGGGATATCAAACAGTTGGGCGGATTTGAAAGCCTCGGGCTTTGATGTCCGCCCAACTGTTTGATATCCCGGAGAACACTGCACTGCCGGTGTATATTATTAGTTCATTATAAGTAGTTGGGAACATNTACAAATGTCTGTAGAACTTACAAGAAAGAGGCATCTAGCCTAAACTCTGCATTTAATGATTTGCAAACCAGGCTAACATTAACGAGTGGATGTTGTTATTGGTGATTAGAAAACAAAATANAATTTTTAATTTAAGTTTAAATTTGGGAGTGTTACGAGGAACGAAATTGCATTCTGTCNACCACTCTGTTTTAGGGCTAGAGTTTTGGTTTTATGGTGGCTAATTGACTTGCTATAACTGTCCTTGCAACAATGTTAGGAAAACGTTCATTGCTTTATATTTGAAGATTTTATCATAAAAATGTCGAGGAGTTCAAAGTAGTCCTGTTAATCCATTTTTAAAATAAAATGATGCTCGATGCACTACAAAACCCTAATTCAGTCTAAGAAATGATGCCAGTTTTCTGAAAATTGGGAGAATAGTATCCAAGTAGTTGGTATTTGAAGAAATGCTATGTCTTTTCTCNTAACACTTACTAGGGTTGTATTTGTTTTTCTTTTTTCTGTAAAAACTACATCCATCCCTGAAAAGATGCAGTGGTTTAATAATAAAAAAAAGAAAGTCTAACAAAATGTGTAAGTCATGAAGGATAGGAGGTGGCAAATACTGTTGTATTATCTTTGTATATTTTTTATGTTTCTAAATGTATGAAGTTGTACTCGTGGGTTGCTCGGAAAGTAATGCCCCGTATTTGTTTTTCTTTTAAACTATTCATTCAAAGTGTGCAAAATTTACTTGCAATTTAACAATGTTTCCTTTACACGTACTATTTTTCCACATCATCCCCATCAACTTGCATGGCCTTAATGCCAGCGTGAAACAAGGGCATGTATGCCTTGCCTGTTCATGTAGCTATGTCCGCATTCCAAGAATCATCTTCAAACTTTGTCCCTCCCACACAGTGCATCTTTAAATATGAAAATCAGGGAGCCAGATCAGGACTACAGGGGAGCACATACAGTTCAACCCAATTTGTCTATTGCTTTCCGGGTTTTTAGACTTGTGTGGGGGCGTGCATTGTCTTGCTGGAGCATCATTTCTGCTAGATTCTTGAAAGTCTGAACTTGACGGAAGCNCCGGTTGAGTTTTGTCATGGTCTGAATTGATTATCTCTTCTCATGGCATAACATCCACAAGAATCATGACTGGGCTGGTGGCTGCTGCAGGATGCCCTGAACGCNGCTGATCGAGAGACGCTGCTCTCCACTTCCTGAAAATGTAACTGTCTGAGCGTATATGGAATGCACGACTTCCATACACAGCACACAAATGTTTGGGAATGTTCACAACAGTTTCTTTCTCCACAACCAAGAATTCAATTACAGCTCGTTTGTAACACTAGTCGTTAACAGACCCCATTATAACATACTGCACTATCTGTCAGAATGCTGNATAATTTCACACACAAATGCAGGAAACTTAAAATTTACAGCAACCTGTAAAATTTAATTTTTCTGTATTTATTAATGACTGAGACAAAAAAATGTGGGGCATTACTTTCTGAGCAATGTATTATTTTGATTCTAAATGTTTGAAGTTATACAAATCACTTGCACCTTGATTCATTAGCTTACATGCTCTGTGAAGGTACAAGGCGCGTAATCTTGCATCCTGACATATCTAACAAAACTTAAAACATGTTGGTTGTATGTGCACTGTACCATTTTATGTGGATCTCAAAAATCCAGGGCTTCAAGGCTGTCACCCGGTGCTTGGTCTCTCCATAATAAACTAACGCGAGAGAGTTTTAGTCCAAGGGAGACTTTGGAAAAAAAATAAACTTTAGAATGATGGAGTTGATCATTCAGATTGATTTTAACAAATAAATTAATGCAACTCATCCTGCATGCAAGAAAAAANATTTCTAACAATCAGGAGCTGGATTATTGCTTAAGGTAGTGTCCTCTAGTTAAGAGTCGGCTTCAGTCNGAGCNCGGGAAACGACTATTTTGGGTCACTATTACCAAACAAAGACCTAAATGGAAAAAGTAGAACTATAGTTCACTTCAAAATTCTTCCCTTTACACGCTGGTGCATGATTTGTTAAAAAGTATAGTGTATTAAGCGCGCAAATTGAGTTCTAATTCAAATCAGACGTTTTCTTTAGAACTCAGATTGCGCGCTTAATACACTATAGTGTTTAACAAATCATGCACCAGCATGTAAAGGGAAGAATTTTGAAGTGAGCTATAGTTCTATTTTTTCCATTTCGGTCTTTGTTTGGTAACAGTGACCCAAAATGCATCTGAAATTGTAGTTTCCCGNGCTCTGACTGAAGCCGACTCTTAAGAGAAAAATGACCTAATCGGCTCTGTCATTGAAGCGAATGTTGTTATTATGGGAGGCAAGTATTGAATAAACAGGAATGTTGACTATTAAGGTTTTGACGAAAACTCGAGTAGGAATTCATATTAAGTACTTAAGTTCAAACGAAGCTGAAGGACATCTGAAGAAGCTAGGCGAGATCAGCCAGCGAAAATTCATGTAGGGGAGAACCCATACAAGATCCGAGTAAGGTAAGATACTTGTTTGAACTTAAGTACTTAATAGGAATGTTGACATTTACTCGTTTCAATGCATTTATGAGGAATGGGTGAAAGGGTTTAGATTGAAACTAAACTACATGGCTCCAATTTTATGCAGGCAATGACCATAATGTGGCACAACTTATGCAATCTTTGAAAGTATAAACCANTCGTGACAAAGAGTGATGCACTTACAATGCAGCAATCTCCAGTGGCAAGGAACAAAAGCNGGTGTGACCTATGGTATGGCATAATTATTTACAAATTTCTCTCAAATGTGAGGTAACTTCTATTTTTCATAGTAGAAAATGAAACTAGAGGATTTATTTAGTACATAAGAGAATATGTTTTTAAANGCCAGATGCTTGCATTCAGACCCCATAAATATAAATTGGGCAAGGGTCAGAGCTATGGCATCAACTGATATTAGCGTGGGAAGGTGCACCTTTTAAGGAGGCAGTCTACATGTTGGCAGATAAGCCTTGCAGAGGTTGCACTCTTATCAAAAATTTAAAAGAAATGCTNGCTTTTCATGATAANTTTTGATCCAAACCTTAGGTCAAGGATATATTTGTTTCAATTGTACTTTCACGTCGCATAATCTATTTNAGAAGGGAGTATGATTTTTTACTCTTGCCAAAAATAGTGAGTTTTAAAGGTGATAATTTGTAGAATTACATCAACCAGACTAGGATTAGGACATTGATTAGAACTTCCTGAGAATATTGATGTAAAAAAAATATATATATATAGTCGCCACACGAATTATAGCTAATATGTGATAACTGCTTTGCCTCCAATGCCTGTAATGTGCAGTGACCTTGTAGTCGCTGCCATGGAAAGGCCAGCAAGGTGGCTGCACACATCTTTCAAATTGCTCAAACAACTTAAAGCAATAAACATTTGTCCATTCACACCTACAATTTTAACTAGCAACATTTTAAACCTATCCAAACTTCAGTGCAATTTACACAATTGTGCATCTTGTTATTTATGTTGCAGCCAGGATGAATATTTGCTGTGGTGAGAAATATGCAGTGTTCAAGCCCACATCACACGAGCACGATTTAAGACTTTTTGGTACCGTAATGCCAATAGCAAATTGATGAAATCAAATTGGCATTACTAAAAATGTGATGTGGGCTTTTTAAGGAGCTGTCATAGTGGCATGCGTGATATTTTACATACTTTGCAGCTGGTATTTATCCTGAGAAATATAATTGCAGATATGGAAATGGGTTGAAACCAGTGGAGAGTGAGAAACAGGTGTGGACATTTGCAGGCTAAAACGCCAATTTGCAGAAGACAAGATGTCTGTAATGGATCAAGGTGTGAAATCTTCATTACACAATTAAAAACCTCAACCACTTTTTCATCATGGAGTGCATATTCTGTGAACTTGGTACCCATGCCATGAATGGAAGTTCTTGAGTAAAGACTCTCGCTAGTGTGCAAAAGTTTCTACTTGAGAGCCAAACTTGCTGAAAAACATATAAGTTTAGTTAAATCAAAATAAATTCTGAATAAAATTTAAACAGAAAATTATTTCAAAATCTTACCTTTATTGGCATGGCTGCCCATCCTTTCTCCATGGGTTTTATTCCACTAGTCTCCTTTGTATGTTATAAACTCCTAATAGTAGTAAATACAGTGAGTTTGGTTGCACTTGTAAACAGACCCCATCTTCACTGTGTCCACTTACACAGGCTGTGTGTTTTGTTGGTTTCACCATTTACCCTGCATTTTTCTGTAATAAAATTAGCCAACTTGCAGTGTTATTTTTAAATTTACAGTTGAATGTTTCTGTCTCTACTCACCACATTATTTACAACACTATTCAAATTATTTACACTCAATTCTTTATCATCACTTGAACAATCACTCTCCACTTTACTTATTTCACCATGTGAAATGTCGCTTCCTTCCTCAAGATAACTCACTATTTCCTCATCTGAGAGATAAATACTCCTACTACTTGACGCCATGTCTAAACTAACATATTCGATTCCATTTTATTTTCCTAATACCAAATTANACAAAGATACTAAAAATCAATGGCATGTTCAAAAACTTCTCTTTCATGTAGTTCCATGGAACCACTCCTAGATGGCATAACAAGACAGAANCTTCAGATAGAAAAAAGATNGAAAATTTCGACTGGCAGAGAGTAAACAGATGTCGATTTTTTCAACGTTTGGCAGTTCGAGGGTTAATGTAAATGACAACCTTTCTATCTTGCTTGTGTACAAAGCTAAAAAATCATTTTGCCATTCTTCCNTACCTTTCCTGGCAAAGAATATAAATCCCTCGCCATCATTCTTCCACTGTTTTCTTCATACATACTTTTCAGAGTGAAACAAACTGATTCAACAGCTTGTGACACTGTTAACATCAGTTTTGACCATAAGATTAGTCAATATGACAACATGAGCTCAAGAACTGATGCTGTATATCTTAAAAATGGAGGAAGAACTAGACTGGATTGCAGAAACCCAGGCTGCCTCGATATGTGCACCCCCAGTGGCGCGGCAGATGTCCAACCTCCAAACAGGTATTCAACAACATTTGAGGTGTGAGGTCGAAAGCCTGACGAATTTTGCATCGCATATCGTTCGAGTTCTCCACAGGCGTGCGTTACACTTGGTTTTTCACAAAACCCCACAGGAAAAAGTTAAGGGGTGTAAAATCTGGCAAGCACAGAGGCCAATCGAGTGGGTCAGCCCCTCTTCCAATCCATTGTCCAGGGAACTGCTATTTCAGAAATTGTCGTATTCTGTGCATGCACGCCACACCATAGATGTCATCATCATATATACAAGGACTTCCATTTGGAATCTAATTCAATCAAATGTATAAACATTTATTTTATCAAAGGTATAAGCTGGACACACTGTATATACAGGGTGATTCATAAGTGATGGTACAAACTTCTATGATAAGTTCATGAGAC
>KZ871683.1:4483-19658 GCA_003456935.1 Machilis hrabei | reverse complement strand
TGCTAGTTTTTCGCCGACAAACCGAATTCACGTGATGTAAGTCAAAAGACAGCCAAGAAACTCCTGAAGAAGGCTGGAGGTGTTTCCAGCCGAAATATTGAGGAAGAATAAATCTAACGGACACAGGTAAGAAAACATTGTCTTTTTTCCAATTTTTGTGCGATACCATGGTCATTTCATAAATAATGCACAAGGTGGCAACACTATGGAGTGAATGATGCAATCCCAGTGAAAGTGATGCCAGTTGCAGTTGAAGACTCAAGGAAGCAGCACGTGTTTTCGTTTCTTCCCTAGTGTACGCCGTTTTGAATTGACGAGTGTTAGAAATGTCGTCTGCAGGCGCCTCGGGTACTGTGACGGTTGAAGATCAAAGATCATACATCAAGATTGAAACTTAACGTGGCAAAAACCCTACAGAAATTCACAGAGCTTTGCCTGAAGTTTGTGGTAAGCAGACAGTAGACCGTAGTACAGTTTCCCGTTGGGCTACTCGTTTTCGTGAAGGACGTGCCAGCATAAACGATGACCGAAGGCCGAAAACATCAACAGATGAACGTAGTGTGAAACTTGTGGTGGACTTTCTTGAAGATCACCGAGGAATCATCATGACAGATAGAGATCCATGTGGAACAAGCGTGACAGCAGCCTATTATCGTGACTGCATACAAAAATTACGCAGAAAAATGCAGAAAAACCGACCTGACTTACTCGGAGATGGTCCACTCATTTTGCATGACAATGCACGCCCGCACCTGGGAGGGTTGTGACCGATTTGTTGAGTAAGTTCGAGTGGGAAGTATTACCCCACATGCCCTACAGTTCAGACACGAGTCCACCAGACATCGACTTATTCCCCAAGTTGAAAGAGCCCATGCGTGGATACCGTTTTTCCACCCAGGAAGAGTTTTCTGCAGCGGTTAGCCGGTTACCCGAGGACTGAACAAAAGTGGTACCCTCAATGGAATAGCGAATCTTCCAAAATGTTGGGACGCGATCATTGAAAAGCAGGGGGACTACATGAAAGGATTGTAAAGAGATACTGCCTAAAATAAAATGTACCAGTGCGTAAAAAAATAGTGCATTATTTATGAAATGTCCCTCGTAGAATCTGACTATATCATAAAAAGTATGGCAAAAAAGGTGTGATACATGTAAATCACGTGGCAATTATACAAACTGCCAAACCACATACAAGGAAGTCTTGTTACAAAGGAGGGTGACAAAAAAAGTTGATTGAACGTACTGACCTTGAGCACAGAGCTATCAGTAACCTGCATTAAGCTGATACTAGAATTATAGTGTCCTAGAATAAGTAGCAAGTAAAAGCCATGGAAACAAATTTATCGCTATGCGGAATCCTAATTTGATACATACGCGATTAACGGTGCTGCCATCTAATATCTGATTTTGTACATATTTCATCATATTCCTTCATGAAATTGTCATATTTCAACATTCGAATGGCTTTCCTATAAAATAAGGTTAACACTGAATGTAAACACGTACTTTTATAATTTATATGACAAAAAATGGTGATTAAATATGTAATTACGAGGCTCAACTCACAAAAAAGATGACGGAACCTTCCATTACGAGTTTTGTCACTTTGAGATTCCGCATAGCGACAAATTAATTTGAGGTTTGCATACTACTTATTCTAGACTACTATAACCAAATCTGTGGTACAAAACATTGAATCCCCAAAATTCAAAATCCTGAAAGACACTACTAGGTCAAAATTAAAACAAAAATTAATTATCTATTTCAAGGCAAGAACTTCTTACATGTAAAAGGGTTAGAAATGCTTCTTTTAGTTCTGCTGGTGCTAAGTCTTTTATCTTTCCAACCACAGATAAAAGGTGCTGTGCATGTACTACCATTGCCTCTGCTGATGACATAAATGCCTCTTCCTTTTGATTTCTAAATGGGTCAAAAGTTGACAAACTTGGACTGGTGGAAGAAAAAACATTGAAAAACTCAATTACACAGCTAATACATGCAATTATGAGATGCTTACACTCAAACTTTCACCTAACAAGGTCAACACACAACACTCAAGAATTTTAGAATGAACAAGTAGAAAAGGTATACCATACAGGCATACATAGAGGACTTTCTGAAATGCAAAAAACACATTGTTTTCTTGAAAACATCTAATCAGAACAAAGTGAAAATACACAGGAGGAAATGTGTTTAGGGCAGCTACTCCAATATCACAAACTACTCTGTACCTTCTTGAAAGTACTTCACTTTAAGAGATATGAAGTTTACTGCCTAATCTGATTAATAGGTAGTATGCCCAAAAGGTTTGTACAAAATCTCATGAATACCTTCAAAGTAGTCCCTCCCCCACTCTTCACACACCAATTCCAATGCATCTTCCATTGTTCGAAGCAGTACTGAAACTTCTCTTCTGTAAGGCTGTCCCGTCCTTAAAATGTCCCCCCTCCCTCGCATGACTTTTTGATTGGGGAACAACCATTTGAACAGGAGTGACACCGTCATGTTGCACAATCCCTAGTCATCCTGACACGAAGTGGAAGGATGCCCCTCTCGTGTATCGTCTTTCACTTCTTCTCTCCGCTCTTGAAAATGTTTTACCCACTTAAAACAGTGACACACTGCATGGTGGACTCTTTGTAAACTTTGTTTAACATCTTGTTTATCTCTGCACCAGTTTTACCAAGTTTAAAGAGAAAGTTGATGTCGATATTTTGCTCGGTCAAAACATTCCGGGCCCAAGTTTTAAAAAAATCAGAGAGCGCGCAACTACAATATTTAATGTAAACAGTTGTAAAGCAGACACACTGTATTCGATTGTTACAAAACTTGAACTAGTAGTCAAGAATGGATGCCTGAACATGCTGCATATGTGGCAACACTGTTGCCAGGTAGTCTACAATCTTTGTTGGTATACCACGTATAATGGCACATTACTCCTACTAGTATTAATAACGTACAGAGTTGTCACTTACCTCAAGTTTGTGTGCGATAAAGTATCATTTCCAAATACTACTACTCACAAAACGATGCAAATTACATGATGAAACTAGAACTTAACTGCAGTGTTACCAGGGCCGTTTCTTGAACCGAGGCGACCCTGGGCTACAGCGCAGTTAGCCCAATGGGTAAAACGGCCCTGAGTGTTACCACATGTTCCAAATGGTTGACTGGTTTCACTTCTTCCTCCGTAAATATTATCAGCAATCTATTACACATCCTTAATATGAACTTCACTCATGTTCAAAAGACTGAGGGGTGTTTAAGTAACACGTGGTCAACATTCCACCACAAGGTGATCAACCGAGATGCGTACAACTCATAAGGATTTTGGAAGCTGGTGATGCAAATACGCCTACCTCATTATCTTAACTGGAGAGTGCTTTTTAGCTTTCAAATTCAGACACAATTAAGCACTAGGGTTTCAAGTAAAGTACTTGCATATTTAAATACTCCAGATTTATGCTCCAAGATTACCTGTTTTTATTCATTTTTCTTCATAAAACAGCCTTGGTTTACGACTTGAAATTAGATTTTATTGCACACAAACTTAAGGCAAGTAACAAGTCTGTGAATTATTATTACTAGTTGGGAGTTGTGTGCCAATAAACATTAAAATCTACATGATTATCTACATGTCCTTTTTCCTTGATTTTAACGATGCAAATTGTTCGATTGTATCTTCAAATTCCATGTTTATAAGAACCTCTGACTCAATACTTAGAATGGCCAATGCATTAAGTTTTGTTTGGCCCATTGTTGACCTTATGTAGTTCTTAATTCTTTTAAGTGTTGAAAACGAACGCAGAAGTGAAGGGTGACGATTCTGAGAAGGCGAAAGTAAGGTTACAAAAAAGGTTTTCTGTGATAAGAATTGTGGTCAGATGGCAAGAGGGAGGGGATGAGAGGGTGTTATGGACTAAGTCTCTCCTCCTTTCATGCCCCATCCACGAAGGGTCAACATTCCGTTAGTTGAAAATTCCGAGAGAAAATTAAAAACATTAAAATAAAATAATTAAACAAAATAAAAAATTACAAAATTCAGAACACTGCAGCATATTGCGGCGCCCCCTAGAGCCTGGCGCCCCTGGGCTACAGCCCAGTTAGCCCAATGGGTAAAACGGCCCTGAGTGTTACCACATGTTCCAAATGGTTGACTGGTTTCACTTCTTCCTCCGTAAATATTATCAGCAATCTATTACACATCCTTAATATGAACTTCACTCATGTTCAAAAGACTGAGGGGTGTTTAAGTAACACGTGGTCAACATTCCACCACAAGGTGATCAACCGAGATGCGTACAACTCATAAGGATTTTGGAAGCTGGTGATGCAAATACGCCTACCTCATTATCTTAACTGGAGAGTGCTTTTTAGCTTTCAAATTCAGACACAATTAAGCACTAGGGTTTCAAGTAAAGTACTTGCATATTTAAATACTCCAGATTTATGCTCCAAGATTACCTGTTTTTATTCATTTTTCTTCATAAAACAGCCTTGGTTTACGACTTGAAATTAGATTTTATTGCACACAAACTTAAGGCAAGTAACAAGTCTGTGAATTATTATTACTAGTTGGGAGTTGTGTGCCATTATATTACTCTGATTACGCAACAACTTGGTGTCTCTTACAATGGAGCACTTTCAACATGCTGCAGATTACAGAAACACTTGTACATTATAGAACCTTCACTGAACCTGTCCATAGTGGAGTAACTGCCCTACATGACGTAACTACCACANTGACTCACATTTGTTCCTGAATTTGACAATATTACCTGCATCTCAACAAAAGAATACAGATTCCAAAACTGCACTACTTGACGATTCTCCAGAGGCGTGAAGAAAGGTAATTGGGGTACCAATTTGGGGCAGAACAGGAGCATGCATAGCCATGTTTCAGTTCATTGCACCACTGTTTTTACTTGTCTTTTTGCCACATACCATAACTGTCAGCTGTCAAAAACCAGACAAATTCACAGATACCTGTCTAGGCCCAAACATTTCAATGGTGGTAGCTATTTTGCAACTGGAACAATGATGCCACCGAATATGGGCGGTTTCATTGAACACTACACATGACTATCAGGTAACAACTTTACACTTGAGCTCCCCATTACAAGTTTCAGAAAAAATGTGTTGGATTCTTCTTGAAGCACCCTTTTATGACTTCTAAAGGTTTTCTTTTCGGGTACATCAGTCCCACAAACACATTTCTCTAGAGGCCTTTTATGTTTAGTTTGGCAACTCTTTCTTGATACACTGAAAGAGTAAAATTTTAATGTATTTC
Source organism: Machilis hrabei (assembly GCA_003456935.1). NCBI lineage: Eukaryota > Metazoa > Arthropoda > Insecta > Archaeognatha > Machilidae > Machilis > Machilis hrabei. The sequence continues at coordinate 14,368 of KZ871683.1, read as the reverse complement.
ATGAACTCAAATTTGCTGTAAACTCACCAAGTTAAATGATAATCAAGATTTAATTTAATAATTTGGCTGCATTACTGTAATAAGCTGTCAATATTACTTCAATTATGGAGTAACAGCATATAAGATGTGATACTACTTTTAAAACTGAAATCAATTGCTGTTCTTCTCGGGCACACTGTTGCAATTTTGATAAAAGAAAATGATCAACATGTACAAAATGAAAATAAAAACTAAAAAGATATAAACTAAACACTGAATTTCGTATTATTAATTCGTGAAATATTTAACAGTTATGCCCGGAAAACAACCTTTAAATCTGCATTATAAATTACTTTATTACAACAAGACAATACATAACTAGACACTCAAAACGAACAAACAAGTTTTAAAACTACTTCATATGTTTTCATTCATCAGCACAGCCTTCTTTTTTACACTGGGCAACTACAACAAAAACAGACTACTACTGCTTTTTTTTTTTTACAGACAACTAAATAGGACTTCCATACATTGCAACTCAGCTTTCATCTTTAAGTAATTAAATTTTTTCAGTACATTACCATGACGTTCATTACATCATTATATACTCAGGTCTTTCAATTTATCTATAATATATGCAAATAGAGATATTGATTTAAACCTACAAATGGGAGTCAAGGGGCTTGACATTGTGTAGGCCTGTGTGTGAAAGTCTAGCAAATGTACACAATGAACATGGGTTTGCTTTAAAGGAACATCGAAACTGAACGTATACTTGGCTTTTGTGATAAATAATAGAATTGTCTTTGACAAGATATCTGAATCTACTCAGTCTCAGTACACGGCACATCTATTTTGCAAATAATGTAGCACATCTGTTGCAGGATTAATTTCCTTAAACATAAAAATGAAAAACACTTCTCCTATCGAACATTGCCACAACTTATGCACCTCCGACAAAGCTCTATATTTGTGCTTGTCAACTCCCGCCATAGTGCACACAAAACTTTTTTTTTCTGCTTATCCAATTAATTTTTTTTGTCTCCTACGTGCTTTGTTATGGTACGAGTTATTCAAATGATGTTTGGCATAACAAAGTCACGAGTTTCCGAAATTGTGATGAAAAAAGGGCAGCATTTAAAAAAATGTCAAATGAAATAGCAGTTTTCTTGAAAATCTGATAGGAAACATACAGTTTAAGCATGGGGCTACCTTAAGAACTTTGGTAAAAATCTGTCAACCAGTTTAGGTTCCGACATAAGGTCACAGAAGGATAGCTGGACAAACAAAACTCAATATATGTTTTTTTTTCATTACACAATAAGAGAGAAAGCCTAGCACAGAATCTGAAAACTTAACTCGCTTTAAAAGTTGTATATTATTTGCAGTCTCAAATTGAGCAATTCTGTTTCAGCTTTCATCCTCTGCAGGTCTCTAATACTAATTGCCTACCACTGTCCACACTATCTCAAACGGCCTATATTCGATGATACGTAGTGTTATAACGTCCTATAGACATTTGATGGGTCATTTACGGACGATGAACAATGTTTATTGTGATTAATGAAATTGAATGAACATCACAAATATCGATGCCTTACGTGGGATTTGAACCCACAACCTCTCGGGCCAGAGCTCACTGTGCTAACCACTAGACCAAGCAGGTCATCTCATGCCTACATTCGAGTTCTAAGGGTTAAAGTGCAGCAAATAAACTTAATACAATGTAAACTTCCCACATACCTCAACTCAAATGCTTCTCTAATTCTTCTGTACATATAACATTCCGAATATAACCACGAAGATTCAAACCAACGCGGTTCAGCACCTTTTTTTTGCATCTCCAAATCCAAAAATTCGTTCCATTTCTGAACATCAAATCCATTCGATGTTAGTTTTTGAAACGGCTTATTTGTCTGCATTTCATTCTTGAGCTTTGACAGTCTTCCAATGACATCTTTAACTTCTTCTTTGGCTGACTGTTAAAAGAAAAACATATTCTGATTACACACAGGGGAATAAACACATTTCCTGCAGCAGTAAATTAACTGCCAAAAATAAGACTTAAAAATATGCAATTTATAAAACTTGTTCAAGAGGGGAGCTGTTTGTCATACTGACACCATATCAGATAGTTATATTTAAAGACCAATCTTGTCTTTATACAGAACTTTATTATGAGTTCCTACTTCCGTTTCCATCAAAACATCATATGTAAACTTAATTTTTGTTTTTATCAGTACTGGCATCTCTTTTATCTAGAATTCCTTCCACTAGCCTCCAACTTTGAGGCAGGCCTGTATATACCCAGTCACAACAGCAACCAAAACATTAGCAAAAGACTCAACAGTGTCTGTTTCAACATGTCTACGATTACTAAAATTATAAAATATCAGATATTTCTACAAATTTAACAGTAGCCTATACAACGGATATTTCTTTTCAATCATGAAGTATGGCATTATCGTCTGAGGTTCATCCTCTATGACTGATAGCTTACTCAAAATTCAGAAAAAAATATTTGGATCATGACTATCCCATCCAAAAAAATTTTACAGACAAATTTTAAGACAAATGTCCTATTTGTCTTTTTATTTTTGAAGTTGTTTGCCATGTCAGGGATAACTGATCTGTACAACAAGGCTAAATTCAATATTGATCACAACACAAAAAAATAAGAATATTTTAATGTTTCCCTCACACAAATACAAATTATACCAAAGGTCCTTACTGCATTGGAAATAAATTTACAGTAAGTTACCTGTACATTTTAGAGACAAAAATTTATAGATCTGTATCCGATTTTAAGAGCAAAATCAATTCTTATTTAAAAATCTGAAGCATATTATTCAGTGAAGGAATTACTAGAAGAATAAACTGATGGCAGACCTAAAATATTTTCATCTAAATCTATTTTTTTTAACCAAGACACGTTATAAAAATAAATTTTAATTAAGTTCAGTATTTTTAATTTTAAGTTCAGCATGTAGCTCTCTGACGCATCACCTGTGTATACAGTTTCCGAGTAACTTATGTAAATGTAATATGCCGAATAAATGTATTTCTATTTTATCTACATTAACTAGGGTAAGTATTTAATTAGAAAAAGGCAAGTCCAATAAAAATGGTGCACATTTGTATTCAGTATTTTAACATGCAACTTTTATAGACTTGCAAGTTCCTGTGCCATTTCATTATTTCACATATAAATGCTAGAAAAAATATTTTATTTTATATTAAACTTGAATGAAATCCCACACAAAATGAGATAAGTGCATATCTTTTTCACAGGATTTGCTTTTTCCTAACTGAATACCTATCCTAACTTCCATCCAGCAGGTACAACATTTCTATATGTGACATTTATAGCCTCGCATGTGATTAGTGTCTTTTAGAAAAATAGGATTCCTAAGCTTATATTTTTAAAATGCTAAGTAATTTACCTTACAAAAATAACACACTTACCTCTCCATGTTCTTTGAACAGTATATCCTTGTCTCTAGACAGCTGGTCGATTACTTGAGTCAGAATCACTGGGAGGCGATCTTTAACAGTTTCGTATGCAAAACACCTTGAAAATAATTATATAGGGTCTATTATTGAAAATACAGCAACTGTAACTTTAAGTTGTTTCAAAACATTTTATTCCTTATCTTAATTATTGACAAATAAATGACAACATACCAAGAATGTTTGCTTTACTCGCTAAGACACAGTTTGAACTTTGAAGTACAGGCACAGATTCAACTTTGGTAAGTCCAACAGACCAATGTTTTAGTTCTTCTAGTAAATGTAACAATAGGTAGGCTACCATCTAACATTAAATAAAAAAAAAAAAGTTGCTACAACTGAGGAAATGCCTTAATTCCTTTGAGTAGGACAACATAGGAACTACTTTTTTTTAATATTATCAATCAGTTGATAATTTAGCCTCTGAGGTAGGTTCAGAAAAGTAATAATTTTAGTTGTCTGTTTGAGCATAAAACAGGGAAATGTTCCCAAATGGCTGAAAAAAGGGGCAACTTTCTAAGCCATGATTTTTTTTGCAGACACCTTGTTGCTAGGTCTATAAATATTAAATAAAATATTGGAGCCTTAGACTCAACCACTTCATAAAAAAAAAAACCTGGCTCAAAAATAGCTTTTTTAAAGTGGCCTACTGGGTACCCAAATATCAGTCTTAATTTCAGGATAAAGGAAATTATTTTGAGCAAAACTTACTTAAACATTTTAGAAAGCACAATTCAGGGGCTATAAAATGGTTTTTGATTCGTCTTTAGTTCTTATGATTTTTTTTATAATTACATTATGGTTTCCGTTAATAGTTATGCCAGCAAAGAACAGCTCCTTCGTACCAGAGAATGCTTTTTTTTTCATTGGTTCTGATATCCTGAAACATGTAGGAACCCATGTATATTTTTTTTTCTAAAATGGCAATGCAATTAATTATATTTAAACTGGATGATTTGGTACACAATGACCCTAATTACATCTTGAAATCTTGAATAAGTGGTACCAGTACTTAAATTAGGACTTTAGTTTTAAACTCTGGGACCCTGTAGACCCGGTTTGTTTGCCTCAATTTTAAATTGACATAAATTTGGCAACAGTGTCATTTCTCCACATAGTGTGTCCGCAAATTAATCCAGGCAGGTGAACTTACTTTTTATTTCTCTTCCTGAATTCTAATTTATTTACAAATTTGGAAATATAATTTTAAATTCACGCACANANGCCTAGTCGACAGTGAACAGTTACATGTAGGCAAGGCATTATATAAGGTCAGACACTGAACATAATTCTGTTTCATTAGATCGAGAGCTGCAGTGAAAATCAATTTAGTTACCATACAGGCCTATTAGGGTAGGTATATTACGAGTTTGGACAGACAGGAAAAAAAATTAAGTGCACATACTTGATTTATAGCTTTATTAAAGAAAACCTAATTTAAATTCCTGTTAAGTTTGGCTTGTGGAATTCTAAGTTCACTCTTCTTTAGCTTAGGAATATTTTTCAGCTTTCAAAAATTACACACAACGAGGTAGAAAGGTTTCAGAAAATCAACTTAAATCCTCCAGAAAATTTTTTATTAGTCTATTTTCACTCTTAGATGGCCGAAAAAAAAACAACGATCCAGGTGGGCAAAGTTTCTAAAGAGGACACTGTTAGGAATTTAATTGACATTGCTAATGATAAATATGCATTGAAATCTCATCTTTCTAATGGTATTACTTACAGCTTCCTCCAAGGTCTCCTTCACCACTTTTCAAGCACGTTTCTCACCCTTTGCAGACCGAAATAAACTTCCAACACGTGAAATGCAGTTCACTCTTTAGGGGCTGCAGCGTTGCCAGCTTGACATTTACAATTTTCTGACTGAGGGTCCATAGCACATGTTTTGTCATTAGATATTGATGTTGATTAGGTGGATGCACATGGACGCTACCTAAAATGCTATATAAATTTACATGTTTTCTGAGTTTTTATTTTTCTTACCGTACATTAAAATGTGAAACCATTTCAATGAAAACCAATATTTCACAGGTTTTTGTTATTATGTTTTGGCTGCTTGGCATGGCGTGTTTATGTTGAGTTATAGACATGGCTAACAACGTTGCATGGGCGAATGCTGAAATTAATTGCCATTTTAAAAGATGGCATAGATAAATTGTACCAGTACAACACTGTATTGCATGCTGAAATGTCAAGATTTATTTTTTCAAGAGTCTCCAAGAAAATTTATTTAGTTATAATGGGCGACTTTGGGTAGAAATAAAAAACTATTTGNTAACACTTNATTTTTTTGGTTAGTTCGGTTAGGTGATTATTAAAGCCTTATCACAGAAAATAATATTTCAATCACCACTTCATCNCAACTTCCGGGCATGTGCAGTATCACGATGCCGTGATGATTTAAATTATGTTTTCTTTGACAAGTCTTTAATAATCACCTTACTTAACCTAACCGAACTAACCAAAAGATCAAGTATTTGTACTTAACACAAAGTTTGTTTAATTTCGTCCAAAGTCGTCCATTATAACTATATTAATTTTCATGGAAGCTCTGCATTAAACGAATCTTCAAATTTCACACACAATACAGTGCTGTACTGGTTAGTTCCAGAACTTGTCCTTCTGAACTAAATTTATTTCCATGGAATTATTATTGTATACCATTTTCTGTCCTGTATTATGAAATGAAATCTATACCGGTAAGGCATTTGACCAGCTAAGGTAGCCCTCTCATGTAGCTTAGGAGTGGTTTACAGCTTTCAAAGCTATACCCAGTTAATCACAAAGAAGTAATCCTAATACTCACTCCTTGAAATCCACAGAACTTAGTTATAAAAGCCTGTTCTTTGTAATAGAAATACATTTTTTTCTTCATTTCCATATGGTAGTCGATATGAACAACATGGGTTTCTTGCAAAGACCTCTGGGTAAGGAACCCATGTTGTTCATATTGACTACCTTATGGAAATGAAGGAAATTTTTTAGTTCTATTACAAAGAACAGGCTTTTGTAAATAAGTTCTGTGGCTTTCAAGTAGTAGGCTTAGTATTAAGATTAATTCTTTTGATTAACTGAGTACAACTTTGAAAGCTGTAAACCACTCCTAAGTTACATAAGAGGAAAAAGTAAGTACAAGGGTAGCTTCTTTTGTTGAGTGGCTACCGTACCTGGTCAAAGGCCTTAAATGAGCGATTCCATTCTTACGCTCGTCACTTTGGAAGCAGTTTACGGTTATTCAAATTTATTACAGCTAAATGAAGCAATTTGTTGTCTTCTCAGAGGTAAAGATAGAAATAATGTTATTTTCAGTCAGAAAATTGTAAATGTCAAGCTGGCAACGTTGCAGCCCCTCAAGAGTGAATTGCTTTTTACACGCATGGCGTTGTAAGTTGGCTTCGGTCTGCAGAGGGCGAGAAACATGCGTGAAGTGTGGTGAAGGAGACCTCGGAAGAAGCTGTAAGTAGTACCATTAGAAAGATGAGGTTTCAAGGCATATTTATCATTAGCCATATCGGGACGACTGCACTATCAGGCCGCACTTAATAAAGTTTGTGAAGAACAAGTGTCTATTCGATCCGTAGGTATCAGCATCTGCATGGTTCAAGCGTCTATTCGATCCGTAGGTATCAGCGTCTGCATATNAAGCTGTGAGAGCTTCTTAGAAAAACTGAACTTTCTTCAAATAGTGTATCGCTTAAAAGGTTGTGTCCAACAGGGTGATCATCAAGACACGATGCACTTTTTGCACTGCGGTTTCGCTGTAGTGATAGGCTATAATGAAAGCACTGAGCAGAATTATTCTTGAGTCAAAAAAAGCTGGTGATGGTTCGGAAGCCATTNTACTTNAGATCCATTTGGAATGCTTCGAGGTCGTACTTATGATTGTGATGCAGTGTAAGGTATTAGAAACGGTAAATATTGTCTCCAAACTATTACAGTCTAACAATATAGCCTAGACATTATCCAAAGAACAAATATGTTAAAAAAGGCGTAGCGGTATGAAAGTTTTGTAAGCTTCAGAAATCAGTACGAAGAAATTAAAATCAGTGCTACTTCACTTGCAAAGAGTTAGGGCATTGAAGCTAAATTCAAAGAGCAATGATTGTGACTGGTTAAAAAACATTTCGATGGACTCAGTGAAGATCAGCTGCTGGTAGATCCAAAAAGGAAATGTAAAGTTTCTATGTTTTACGCTAACATAGATATCTTGGCAAGCCAAATTAAAAATAGATCCTTAGTATTGAAAGAGATTGTGATCTCATTTATTTCTTAACTCCATCCAAACTTGTAAGTGCCAGTGACGACGTATTATATAAATCAGCAGAACAATTGGCGGATACAAACGATGAAGATTTATCATCGAGTTTTCCTGAACATATTATTTCTTTTCGCGCTGTAATGGGTGACCAAATTCAGTGCATACGTAATGGTACAATTAAAGATGTAGCTAATGTAATATATTGTAGTTCAAAACGCGATCTTGTCTTTTGTTTACGACGTTGCAATAGCGCTGAAACTCTTTTTGACAATTCCTGTTANAGTGGACAGTGCGGAGAGGTCATTTCCGAAACTTAAGTGGATTAAGAATTATCTTCAAAGTTCTATGACTGAAATGNGACTCACAGGGTTGGCTGTATTGAGTGTGGAAAGTAAACAAGCTAGAAGAGTAGACATGGAGTCGGTACAATTAAAGATGCAGCTACTGTAATATATTAATAGTTCAAAACGCCATCTTGTCTATTATTTACGACGTTGCAATAGCGCAAGAGTTTGAAAAAAAAAATAAGTTGCAGTATCGAAGAGTTTGAAAAAAAAAAAAGCCTGATGACAATCCTGATTTCACTAATTTAAGGAAAGTGATGTTTATGGTTTTAATTTAGTATGCCTTAATCTATGCAGCTTCCTTTAAATCTGTATTTTCGAACCTTTAAATATAAATGGGCCCCCGCCAAGATTTTTGCATGGGGGGCCCTGGATTTTGTGCTATGCCACTGGTACCGGGTATTTATTTAGGCTAAATGTTTTTTCTGTTTACTATTTACAACTTTCGGAACTTGCACATTCCGCCACCTTGACAGTTTTGGAGGTAGGCTAGTCGCTATTATGAGAAAGGAATTTTTATCGGCCATCTAAGAGCGAAAATAGACATTCAAACTATATTCCAGAGGATTTAAAGTTAAACATGTAGTGCCTATGGGTATTGTGCACTATCAGGTCTGTTTTTTTTTTCTAAGTCCTTGCTTTACCTTACCAGTAGGGTCATTCCATATCAAATCAGAACACTGTTTCAGACTTACCTCCTTATACTTTTATGAAATTTGAGGAGCTTAATGATCCTACAATGTAATGTAAAAAAGCCAATTTTTAGGGTCCTTTGGTCATTATGTGAAATTTTAGAGCCATATAAAGTGTTTGAAGTTTGCTCACAAATTGCTTTCCATCGATATTTTAATAAGGTGTGAATCAGCCACTTTTTTAGTTTAGTTTATTCACTTCAATTATTTCGTCATTGAGATATAGGACCTAGAAGTGGGAGTAGTTTCATTTTAAAGGGGTACCTTGCACTATCAGGCCGCACCCTTTTTTTTTCTAAATCCTACCTTTACCTAACCGAACCAGAACTAATTTAAATAGCCTCTTCCTAACCTAACCAACCTCTCTTTGAAATTAGCAGCGTCAGGCTACACACCTATTATTTTTAATTCTGTCATTTTCACATTGTTAGAACGGAGGGTATTAGGTTATATACAAATTCGCAAGGGGCCTAATAAAGTAGGATTTTGAGGTATCCCTCAGCCATTTGCTGATGCTATCAAATTAACTTAATTGTTCTCTTCCTGCATTGCTAAGACATATGGTAGCCCAGCCACCAACTGTCACTGCAAATAATTTCTTTTCGTTTCAGAAATTTCTTAGACTGTCTTACCATGTAACTTGGTTCGTTAAACTCCTTCGCAATCTTCCTGATACTCCAAGATTCAGGCATTTTCTTTTCTGTTGGTGGAAGTTTGGAACTTAGTTTTCAGGTGACTTAAAATAGTTTCATCTTGGGACTCNGTATCACTGTCAGAAGANTGTGCATTAAATAACCGCCCTCTTCCTAACCTAACCAACCTCTTTTTGGAAATTCTATTTTTTAGTTCTGCCTTTTTTCACAAACTTTATTAAGTGTGGCCTGATAGTGCAGTCCTCCCGGGCTGACATTGATTTTCTGAAGCCTTTTTGCCTTGTGTTTTACTTTTGAAAGCTAAAAACGAGAAAACCTCCATCTATCTCAGATGCGCTGTGGCTAAGTAAACNTTTAAGTAACATAACCGGATCCAGGATTTTTTTTATATCCTCTTTTTGATCGAACCTTAACTCTACCCCACTGTAGATGCTTGAACCATGCAG
>KZ871677.1:47737-58983 GCA_003456935.1 Machilis hrabei | reverse complement strand
TTGTTAGTGGAATATTTTGGCAAGAAAAAGGTCACATTCAATGTCTGATGATCAAAGACATGAGCGTGTTCAGCACGCAAAAGACATCCTTCAAACTGCTCGTAGAGATAAAAATTTATTGAATTCGATTGTTACTGAGAATTAAACTTGGTGTTTCACTATGATCCCACAACAAAACGCCAAAGTGCTGAATGGGAGTCACCAATAGAATGTAATGTTCGCTCTCTGCTCCATGCCGCTAACGTGACAAGTTTCTTTCAGTACCTTCTTCTTCTTCTTCTTCTCTGGTTTTTTGTATAGGGAGTTCTTTCAGTACCTACACAACATGACGCCGTATTTCCCGTCATGCTTAGCGCGNGGGGTTGTGGTGTTGCCAGACTATACATGTACATGGATGTAGATGGTGTTTGTATCTTGGTCAAAATAAAATCAGTCTCATTACATAATTGTCGAACTGTGTGTATCTTGCACACCCAGAAAGAAAGTAATTGCGCAAGGATNTGAATATTGATCCATACTGGTATGAACGTTGTATAAATTCACAACAAAATCATGACTTAGTGAGCATACACGGGTATCTAATTGCAGTTTGAGTGAGGTCGAATGTTGACGCTACTGTGAATATGACACACGTGTCTGCGAAAATAAATGTATCTCCTCAGATCAAGTACTGGACTCCCTTCTTCCAATATCGCCTTCCTAGTATCGGAGCCGCATCTAATTCGTAATTGTAGTAATTATGCTGTTTCGGTAACATATTTCCAATAAGCGACCCAGAAACTTTATTAGTGCTAAATATCAGAGAAATGCGCTCACTNGCATAATGAAATTTAGAAGTNAAATGGGTAAAACTCGTGGGGGGTGCAAATTTCTACATATTCGATAACAGATTTGAAATGAGTGACGTCATAAACCCCCATGAAAATTGCCATTGAATTCTGATGACGTTTCAGTTTAAGGACTGAAGAAGATGGGTCTCATGTTAAGGGGTTGAAATTCTTCATCTGTGCGTTCAGATTTAAAATNAGTAACTCATAAAACCACCACTGGAATTTTCATTTCATTGCAAGTTAGGGGGTTGGAGACGGTTACTTTAGTGTTGGGTGTTGAAATTCTGCATATTTGATTTCAAATTTAAAACCAACGACTTTAAAATCCCTTAACATTTATGATCATCAAATGCTTATCAAATTGAAGGAGTGTTGAAATATGGATTTCAAGAAAATATTTCGGGGGAGCCGGGAGAAGCAGTTGCAATAGCCATAGAAATCTGGTGACAGAGCAACTTAGGGGTTGAAACTCATGCTGTGTGTCTTGGGAAGTGTAATGATTCCGCATTTTCAATTCCAGATATGAAATAGTGAATCAGATAACCCCTCGGTATTAATGTTCACCAAATACTTATGTTATTGCAGTAGAGAGCTTGAAGGGCTGGAGCTCATGTTGACTTAAAATTCTGCACTTTCAGTATCAGATTTCAGAGCAGAGACAATTATTTTTACATGTTAAGCTTTACCAGTCCAGGACAGAAAAGCCGGCCAACATGTTAGCCAGCATGTTGGACGACTTTAAAACTGTCAGATTTTTTTATTGCTGGGAGAGCATTCCATAGCCTAGGAATTTTTAGAGATAAGGCTAACGAGAGTGAAGTTAAATAACGATGGGGAATTTCAAGCAAGTGGTCTGATCCACTTAGATTCATTATATTGTACAAGTCGGGAGGGATTTCAATTTAATGCTTTTGAAGGCAAGTCACAGTGTGTGTAAATTGCGTCTCTTTTCCTTACAAAAGAATTTTTAGCCAGAATCAGGAATATACGGTCACGTTCTGTAACACTGTGTACATATCTCACACTAGCAAATGTATACGATCTATTTTTAAAGGACACATTTGATATTTTGAATCCATCCACGTAATGAATGTATTTACAGCGCAATNNGTTAGGTATGTCAAAAGAAAAGCCTCGTTTTATTTATGAAATTGACTACTTACGCTATGCATCCATTTTCAAAATCAACGTTGCACCCTTGAGGATTCAGATCGAGAGTTCCGTGGTACAAGAAGTCTTCACCAAACTCGTCAGCGGTGAGTGTAGGTATAATGTAGAGAATGCCATCTCGAACATAGCTGAAATTAGAGGAACTTGATTAAATAAAGTTTTACAGTAGACATACTTTGATTGTTTACAAAATGTTGGCTAGTTATTTACGAGAGAACTCTTAAAGTGGTTATAACTAGTGGTGGGTCGAAGGTTCGTCTGTNCATTGTCAGTGCTATTATATGTTATCTTTGGGCGTAAACTTTCTGACACCCTGAATAATGACGGGAATTCTCGTGAATGTCTCAAAGATAATTATGAGCTTAAATAGTGAATTGTTTTACATCATACAGACAACAGGCAAGTCCCTTCACTAATATCAAGTTAAATGACCCATCACGTGTCAATACGACGTTAAACACCATGAAAGTCAACATCAATTGTATTTCTAATGGAGATGAGTTGACACTAAAAACTACAAACCACATCGTACAAGGGAATATTCCGAGGTGGTAATAAAAAAGTAATATTTTTGGGCAGGGTTCGATAGAGTAACCCAAATTATAATTTTTTGCCAATAGGACCACATGCCAATGGCCAACGGTTTAGGGTCAAAATTGTTTTGGAAGTTGTTGCGAATACTTAAAATATTAAGTTTATAGCAGCTTACGTGGTTATAACTAGTGGTGGGTCGAAGGTTCGTCTGTCGAACCAAACCGAACCCGAACCGAACCGAACCCGAAGGGTTCGGTTCGGGTTCGAAAGTCGAATTTTTTGGTAAGTTCGGTTCGGGTTCGGTTCGGATGCAAAAACCAGGGTTCGACCCACCCCTAGTTATAGGGTTCGGTTCGGTTCGACAGACGAACCTTCGACCCACCACTAGTTATAACCCATACAAGTAACCCTAATATGTGTAGCATAGACAAAATAAATTCAAATAAATACGCGAACTTTTGAGTATGTGTAAACTCTCCCAATTACAAACTATCCCAAAAAGGCTAGCGACAGTTTACATTGGAAGTTTCCAATCGGCAAGTATAAAAAAATCTACGTTTACAATCTCATTCGATGCAAGATCAAATTCCTGCTGCAACGGACTTCATTTTTGTGATTTAGCTATTACTGTTATGTGTTAAAAAATATTTTTAGTAAACTTGAAGACACACTGCTATCGAGCTTCCGACCTATTATCTGCCAACATGTAGACGGCCCCCTTAAGAAACAAATTCTGGGTTTACTCACCTGTTCCTTCTGTCGTTCCTGTAGTACTGAAACTCGTTGTTACCACCACGCCAGGCAGTGACCACACTCTGCCATGTTCCTTCGTTTAGATAATCAAATTCTTCTTGCCATACAATTTGGGCCCAACTTGACGCACTGAGACACGCCAGTAACACGAGTAACTTAAACATTTCTATGGAAGAAGTGAACTTGGTTATTGAAAGGAATTNACTGGACAAGTCTGGGTGATTTCTTGTTAAAAATTGAACTGAAAACATGCAGTTAAAATTGAGTACGGAGTCTACTTTTGCGATAACAGTAGGCGATTAAATTGTAAAGACTATTGAAGTAATATGTGAATGCGGTAATTCTGTATCAGCTCCTTGTATGTATATCTTTTCTAATGCATTGACTCGATAAACAAACGTGTAGGATTCGATCCCAGAACGAACCACATGANTAACATTATTGGGTCCAAAGAACACGCTCTCCAATTTTTGGTACACATTTTTTAAACACCCTGTATAGCTCGCGTTGTCAGATTTTTTTCTACATCTATTGTTTGTGCTGCACGAAGAATTATCATTACTTTGTTGATTTTCACAATACACGTACACATCATAATTCAACCAAATGAAGTTATTGGCAAATGTGATAAACTTGCTAGAACAGTTTTGTCACAATAGAACAGTTTTATACAAAGCGGAACTTAAATAGTAAAATATATTTATAGCTTGTGAGGAACACAATTACCATAGTGAAAATGAATTGAAATTGGAATTGTATGTTATGAAGTTAAAAAAAATGTTTTACTTTTAAAAGAATATTCAATATTATTTAATGGAAATAAACATATGTATTTACACAAATTAATTACTAAATGGAAATAAAAGAAATAATATATTTAAATAAGTATCACGGAAACTTGAACTACACACCTCAAGTACTGCTGTCAGGCGTCTTAACCACTTCACCACTGTGTCGGTGGGGCTTACAGTGCTATAAACTTTATATTTTAAGTAGTTGCAACAACCTTCAAACCAATTTTGACCCTAAACCATTGGCTATTGGCATATGGTCCAATTGCTAACAAATTCATAATTTGGGTAACTCTATCGAACCCTGTCAACATTTTATATTTTTTTATTACCACATCGAATATTCCCTTTTTGTGATTTGGAGTCCAGTGAGATGATTAATAAATAAACCAGTTATTATCCAGTCAGCATTGAATATCCGTACAATATCCATAGAATATTGGCCGTAGATATTGATAATATCCAAATTTATTTTATTAACGTCCTATGGATATCCACATACTATCCAAGTATCGGTAAATTGGAAAACCATACAATATCCACAAAAGGTTGTCAGCAATATTGTAAGGGACATGTATACCACATCTGTAGTACATTTAGATACAATAATATATTTTCACAAAATAAAATGTGGATGATGCGCTTAGTCCTATAGACACCTTATGGGCCATTTAGGGACTTTGAGCAATTATATTATGATTAATGAATCGACATCACAAAATTCGTAATACCACACGCGGGATTCGAACCCACAACCTTTCGTGCCAGAGCTCGCTATGCCGACCACTAGACCAAGCAGGTAATCTTGTANATAAAAAGTTCTATACTCTAGAGCAGCGGTTCTGAACGGGTGTGCCGCGGCACACTAGTGTGCCGTGAGATTCACTAGGCGTGCCGCGAAATGTCGAGATTTTTTTTATATTGATGGTAAAAAAAATTTAAATAATTTTACTCAATATAAATTTTGAAAAAGCAACAAGACAAAATGTTCAACAGCTTAAACATATTTACTTTCAGGGAATATTTGAGTTATTAATTAGAACCTTGAGCTTGTCATTTCTACACAAAAGTTCAATGCGTGGTGGAATTGATGACAAAAACACACGCATTTCCTGTTCAACTAAAATAAGTCTCTCACGTTTCTTGTTTTTTATGTTCACTAGTGCTCAAAAGCCCAGTCGCACAAGTAGGTGGTTGAAAAGTGTAACAGAGTATTAACTGATTCCACTGCAATTTCTGGACGTAGTTCACCATATTTCAATTGAAGTGTTCGGTNNGANAGAAGTTCTGCGAGTTGCTCTTCTTTCTGCAGAAGGAGGTCGGTGGTGGTTCTGGGGACACAGCATAAGGATTGCGCACCCATTCATACTTGGCAACAGTAATGGAGGGAAAATATTTTGCCATGTTATCCTCAAGAGCTAGGAGGTGATTTAAGATGAGTTCAGTTGTCACTTCCTCGTGTGGATCTACCTCGAAAGTCAGAGGAAAGATCTGAAGATTTTTCTTTTCCAATTGTAACTTCCATATTATAAGTTTTCTTAAGAACCCGGTGCGTTTATCGCTTGAAGTCAGCACATTTTCTTGTTTTCTTGCATTCTCTCGTTTAGGTAATTTAAATGGCTGAAAATATCAGTGTTACCAACTTGTATGTTAGTGTGCCGCCAGAACTCACTACAAAGGATAGTGTGCCGTGAACAATAAAAGGTTGAGAACCACTGCTCTAGAGTCTAGACAATCCAAACAATACCCACGTATACCAATGGAATGCGTTTATATAATTTAAGAATTATTTTCTACCTAGTCTACCTATACTGTTACACAAACTTTTGGCACAGGAGACTGTCGTGAAGGATTTGGGCAACACTTTGTTCAGGAATGAACAATGGAGCTTCCAGCAGGATTCAGAACCCGCTCACAATGCAAAGTCTACCCAGGACTGGCTGCGGAGAAATGTTCCGGACTTCATTGCTCCGGATGATTGGCGTTCCAGCAGTCCTGATCTCAACCCATTGGACTACAAGTTGTGGTCCGTGCTTGAGGGCATGGTCTGTAAGAAGAGACATCCCAGTATCGACAGCCTGAAGCGCTCCCTGGTGAAGGCAGTGGAAGATTTTCCAATGGAGACTGTGCGTAATTCCATTGATGCGTGGCCACAGAGACTTAGGGCCTGTGTGAAGGCCAATGGTGGCCATTTTGAAATATGATTGGTGCTCTGTGTTTACAATACATGTAAGTGACCTGTATTAAAAGGATATTAAATTATGTTTAAAACTGTGCAAATGGCTCAGGTTCAATGTTGTAACAGTATTTATGGTAAGACTAGGTATATAAAGAAACAAATAACATTTATAATTACAATTATGTGAATCAGTTTTGATTAATTTGTACCAAAAATATTAATTTTATATGGATGATACATTATCCTTGTCTTTGCCAAATAAGCGTCGTACTTTTTCTAAACCTAAGAAGTATTTTGGGCACAAAAAGTCAATAAATATAGTTACTTACTTCGTAGACAATGCACTGTAGTTGCGTATCAATCTTCACCGTGTTGCTGAGTGCCTATGTATGATTTACTTTTATAGGTGAGTCAGCTTTTTACGTTTTACATTCGGTACAACGTTCAGTTGGATAAATAATGACATATCATTGAAACTATAACAAACACTTGAGAGGCTGACGAAAGGGTTGAAACACGTGCCATATAAAGACGATAAAATATAGCTTACTCATTGCCACAGTTTACGGATAATAGCATAAATATATTTATAATTTTTTAGGGCCTTTTATACTAAAGTACGCTGTNGGTTGCTGTGGGACGCTGTAGGTTGCAAGCTCGCGGAGCCGAAATAGAAACAACGTTGTTAGATGGTGTAGTTTATGCTCGCTACGCTATTGACATTTTCCTCTTTTACGCTGCCGCAGTCCAATTCTATTTCCTATTTTTTACGCTACCGAAGGAGTACTAAGCCCTCTGTGTTTGAATTTTTAGAGTACAGAGAGAACAAAACACAATCGAAACCAAAGAAAATATATATTTAGATATATTATCTTTGGTAGAAACNNANNNANATCGTAATCCGTGTTGTTTTCTCATCACATATACGCAGTACGTGACGATGTTAGAACAAGTACATATTTTTGAACTTACAATTAGTGAGGATGGAAGATGAATTTAGGGCAGACGATGACACTTTAAAATCATTGTTCAGGGATTTCCGAACATTTACGACAAGATTGTAGAGATTA
Organism: Machilis hrabei; assembly: GCA_003456935.1. NCBI lineage: Eukaryota > Metazoa > Arthropoda > Insecta > Archaeognatha > Machilidae > Machilis > Machilis hrabei. The sequence continues at coordinate 51,656 of KZ871677.1, read as the reverse complement.
AAAAACGCTGTTTTCTATATCGTTGGTCAGCTGTTTTTGCTGAATGACGGTGCAGAAGAGAGGCGAGTATAAACACAAGTCTTGTGGGCTCCGTTCGGTTGCGCTCGATAGCGTCGTCCGATTGGTAGGGTAATTCAGTATAAACGACCCTTTAATCTTTCATTCTTTTCGAATCAATGTTTTTCATTCATTCTGGGTTTTTGAGAGTAAATGAATAAATAAATCTGTTTCGCTTCCACCTAAAAATAAACATATAAAAAAATNGTCTGGTAATAGTGCAGTTACACACAGATATGAAAACAATCACAAGTGGCAAAAAAGAGTAACTGATGTTAAAAATAAAAGTAAAATTAATCGAAAAGCGAAAGAGGGAGAAGGTGTTGTAGTGGCGTGACGAGTGTATAAATAAAAAACAAAAACATAAGTGTAACACAAATAAAGATAACCTAGAGAAAAATAAAGATGTGGGATATATTTAATAAAAAGTTCAAAGATAATGAACGTCCCAAGACCTTCATAAACACAAAGTGAAGTGTTTACGAAGTATAAGATTGTTTAGGGTGTGAAAGACAGATCATATAATAGTAGTCTACGTACTTGAATAATAAATAAATAGATGTTTGTTGTCCTAAAAGTTCAAAATTTTGTGTAAAATAATAACACGAAATAAAAAGACTACACATAGACTAATTTTGGGATCCATATCAACTCTTGTTGAAAGCTGACACGGAAGTTTTGAGAGGTAGAATATGGTGAAAATATCCCCTAATTGATAGAAAATATATTCTTACAGCGTAATTTTACTNAGGATCATAGTGTGAAGGTATACTACGGTCTGAGATACGTGCCTAAATATACAGAAATCCTCCGCGCAAATATGGCAACGTCGCATTGTCCATGAAGTTGGCACCACTGACACTCCTCATTCATAAAGCGAACATCACGCGACAACATTTTGTTCTGTCAGAATCAGTGTCACGAGCAGCAATAGCATCATTGGAACTGTCTGCTGTATTTGAGTTTCAACTGTTATCTGTTGCGAGTGGACATTCAATAAATAATAATAATAAAACAGTTGAAACTCGTACACAATAAACAGTAAAGTGCCGTCCGTTCTGTTATTCGTAAAGATAGTATCAAGAAAATGGTTCTCATTTGATTTCGGCTTAAGTGAGCCTCGAGAGTGTTGCGTATTTAGAATATCGGTTACGATACAGCGTTGCCACACCAGCGTTCTCGGCCCGATGTGCTACGAGATACTCGAATTGGCATGATTTTCATGGTAGAAAATGAAACTAGCGGAATTAGTTCATCAGAAAATATGTTTTAAAGGCCAGATACTCGTAATAAAACGCCGAAAATTTGAAGATAAGGACGCAGAGCGTTCTAATAAGACTAGTGTAATAAAGGTCTATATTCAACCAACGATATGTCCAATGTTGGTACAGAACCGTGCCCTTTTTATGAGCGCANTGTGTTNAGTGATTTAGAAACTATAGATGTTTAGATACTCAGAAAAGGAGGTAACTCGCATCTCTTGTGTCGTGTAAACTATTCTGGGCTTCAGACTGAAAGATATAGTAGCATATCATTTATTGGAAGATATATAATGATTTTAGAANAATACTTAAAGGCATCTGGCATCCACCCATGACATTGACATTAAAATCAATAGCAATTACTTGATCCAATCGACATTTTGCAAAATTTTGTTTCAAGAATGAACCTTCTTAAACAAATACTTTTCGATGTTGCTCCTAAAATATAAGTGTCTCGTGATTTGGACCTTAAGTTCGAAGTTTTAATCAGTAATATTAAATTCATCTATACACGTTTTGCAATTTTTGGTGAAAGAATCAGCCTTCTACGACTAATACTTTCGGAGGTGTACTCTTGTGTCTACAGCAAAGGAAAGGCGTTAATACTACCTGCATCACATACACGCTGTACCAGTTGCATAACGTTTAGGATATAAGAATTCAAGAATGTTAATATACACTTAAAATAGCTCATTTCAGACGTTCTACTTATGAATTAAAATTATACCTTCATCAAATAAAGTTCGGTAACATTACCTGCATTTCGGAAATTTGTGATCATATTGCATATTATTTAAGAAAAACGAATACACTTTTTAAACATATCTATATTACAAAAATTCTTTTCTTAGCGTATACATAGGTTTATATGATTATATTCTCCACATGTTTCGGAAAACTGTTAGTCGTACAAGGTTCATTTTTGTACCAAAAATGACCAAATATTGAATACCATAATCGAATATAGCCCACTGATTTAGAAATGCCGGTTAAGGATTCGAATCCTTAAGAATTAGTACGTTTTAGAAGNAAACGCAATGTCTCACACAAAATGTAGCGAGACTAAAAAAGCAAGAGTCTTAAAAGTTTGATCATTTCGCCAAACGTTGTTTAATGTTGAGTCAGGCGCGTAGCCAGGGAGGAGACTTGAGTGACTGGAGCTCCCCCATCCCCCCGAAATCTAAAAAAAAATATCATAAATTCAGCTCTAGTCTTGAATGAATTTACGGTTCAACTCTGTGTAGACTACAGTCACATTTTGTGTAGAACAAGAAATACCACTTAGAGATGATCATGACATTGGGCTTCTCTCTTTAGAGAAACCCAAAAAAGGATGTAAAATTTCGAGCTCTTTTGTGATTTAGAGCAAACTCTGGCGATGGAGACATAAAAAGACACATTATTAATTCATGATCAGTCTTCAGAAACTTGACCAAAGTAATTTTGCTGTGATGTGTTGGACAGGGATATGATGGAGCAGCCNATATGGCTAGCCACATTAGTGGTGTCCAATCTAGGATCAGACAGCAGTATCCGAATGTGAAATGTTCATTGTGCAAACCACCGTTTAAATCTTGCACTGTCAAATACCATGTCAATTCCTATGGTCAGATCTGTCTTGATGTTGTTAATGAGGTAGCTAACTTTTTTAGAAACCATCCTAATGCAAATAAAACTCTTCAGGATACTATTTCAGTATTTGTCCCAGAAGTAGACTTGTCCGCCTTTGTAGCACCAAATTCATCGAAAGGCATGACAGTGTCCTAACTTTTGTTGAGCTCTTTAAATGCATTTGCATCAGTTTTGAAGCTCTAGATTTCTGGAAAAACATGGAAGATTTCTTCAACAGCCTCAGCTTTATTGGAAGCAGTGGAGAAGAGTGATTTACTTGTCAGCCTACTTGTGTGTGACAAACTCTTCAACCTTATTCTGTCATTGTCTGTGTTTCTTCAAGAGAAGTCTCTTGATTTAGCATCAGCCATGCTAAAGACGTTCTGGGTACTCTAAATAAACAACGAAAAGATGCAGAAAATTTTTTCCAAGAAATATTTAATTCTGCTTCGCACCTGAAGGTTTCAAGACTCACATCAAGGCGTACGACGCGTGCAAACCCTCAAACTACTTCTGTTTAAGAATACCGTACTACAGAGTGACTGTCTTTATTCCTTGTGTTGAGAGTCTCATTCAAAATTTATCTTATAGATTTATCTCAAATGAGGATATTCTACCAAGTTTCCAGGTGATTCTTCCAGGCTTTGCTTCTACTGATGAAACAAGAAAGTTGTAGAGCCTGTCTCCATACTTTGACGATAAAATATCACTCAATGCGATGAACGCTGAGTATGAACTGTGGTGTGAAAGAGCTTCCACNATTGACACAGACATTGAGGTCCTGAAAGTGTTGGATTATTGTAATGCGACCTATTTTCGTANACTCAAGTGTCTCCTTACTNTCTTGGCTACATTACCAGTAACAAGTGCTAGTGTAGAGAGATCCTTATCCACAATGAAAAGTGTGAAAACTTTACCACGTAGTGTAATTAGTGACGAGAGACTGAGTGCACTTGCCATGAACGTTACTGTGGGACTAGATAAGGTGA
>KZ871673.1:8515-19724 GCA_003456935.1 Machilis hrabei | reverse complement strand
TTTGAACCCGGGACCTCCCGATCAGGAGGCGAGCACTCTAACCACTAGGCCAACCTGTCGGTCTCAAATTTCGAACTTTTTCAAATTTCACAGTAGAAAAATTGCCAAATAAGGGTTCCAGTTTACGTCTAAAGGCATCAATTCTATTCAATGTATTAAACAAAGCGTGATAATGTAAAATGTTGGTGTCGTTATATTCAGAAACTATCATAAATTTCATAATGGANTCGTCTTTAAATAACATACCAAGCTCATTTAAGGGAATGTATTCCTCAGAAACCGGCTTAAATACGCACGCGATCCACTGTGTCATTTTAAACTGGTTTATAGTGTCGTCAAACGATTGATGGAACATTGGTTCGTCAGGAGTAAGAGTAAGTTATGTGGGAGCTAACAGGGAGTTGTCTCGATCTCTTCCGATGTACCGTCTTCTGGTAATTGTGTTGTTTCGGAAAGCGTTGGTGGTACTTCGTAGTGCTGGGCCAGCGCTAAGTATTCTAACAGTTCCTCATCTGTTAGCAGTTGGTCGCTGATCTGGTGAGTTTCTGGACTTGTTTCCCTAACTGTCTGCATTTTCAGAAGGGTTGGGCATTGCCACGTTAGTGCAACTTTTGCACTCTGAATCTGGCGAAATGACCCTCTCCATTTGAACTGCAACAGAGATTTAACATGTTGTAGTGTTCTGCTTTAGTAGTTGCATGCTTCTGTACGACAAGAACTATTAACCTTCCAATCCCAAAACTCCTGTGAGATGTATGCCTCTCTTTGTTAACGAAAGCAGTCTCAACTATCCTTTGTTAGTCGTTCAGTTCTTCCACAATATCTACAGGTTTCTTGGGTTTTTCACTACCTGTATGTTTTGCCTGCATTTCTTCTCGTTTAAGTAAAGAAATGTCCAAATTACCTACACGATGCCGTTTCTAACACTGCTGTCGAGTCCAATACTTAAGCAAAGAAATTCTACTTTCAGCTTTTTTAATGAAGCTTTNGTACTGCAGGTTGAATATCAGTAGGCTACAATCTACATTGTTTTAAGTGAAAAGTTGGTAATAATTGTAAATGATAAATTCAGTCATCCCATCAAACGATGACGACCAAAATCCCGATTGCTAACGCAATAAAAGTGCAGACAATCAGACATAATTAGTTCAATTTATGAGAAGAAAATAGTATCTAAAATCAAGATGGCTACCGACAAATCTGATTGGCCGGTGTCTTGTAAAGCATTAATATTTAAGAAATCTTGAATATCGTAAACCAGTGTATCACAGACGTGGCAACCGTCAGGAACCAGAAAATGAGTTGATACAGAAAATAAATTGTTAATGTGTGCACAATGAATTAGCTTAAATATTTGTCATGTGAGAGCGACAGGTTTACACTATAATACACCATTATTCAACTGTATGTATAGCATTGCATTTCCAGATATGGACATTAAAAAGACTCGTGCATCGAATATAACTGACCTGCTATCTGAACAACAACGATGATTTGCAGTACGGGCCTGAAACAGCTTTGTGCACATCAGCTTCGTCGGAGACGACAATGCATGAACTTTGAACGTTGGTCCCTTTGATGCCATGGCAACCGCTCCAAATATCATCTCTCCCAGCTGCTTGACGTCACTTTGCGGCCGATCATACTAAACAGGAAAAATAATAATAATTTAGTTTAAATCACTTTCTTCTGGCTCCAAACACACTAATTTCGCACAAGGAAAAACACCCTAAATATTTAAAAAAAAATGTGTTCCCTGGAAAAAACTTTAATTTTAATACTGCTTAATTGGGTACAGGCTTTAGAATGACATTATGTATGCTACTAATTTTTATATCAAAGTAAATAGCTTTCATACACAAACATTTTACACATAATTGTAATTAATTAATTATTATTATTCTTGTTCCGTATTTCCGTCCTCCGACTGTAAAAATTAATTTAATTATATCAAAAAAAATACAACCAGGCCTTAATGTACCTTAACACGTCGAGTGCCACATGGCGTCGCACGATACTTCAAATACGAGTTAGCGTGGTGACATCTGGCGACACGTTTTTTTTTTTAATATTTATTAGTGATGCGCCACATGGTGCTTTTACAAGGTTGCGAAAGAGGCCGTGTTTTGTACAGTGCAACCATCTACTGCTCGTGCAGAAGTTTCGAAAGGATCCGCGTTCTGTTCGGAGCATCCATCTGCCGCTCAAAGATGTGTACTACATGCTCGCGTGCTCGTGTACCCACCTTGGTGCATATGCAGATTTGTGTATACTAGACATAGGCTGCACTTGTTGTTTGTGTGTTTACATAAAACAGTTATTGAATAAAATTGCAGGTTATATACAGTAGATTTTGGAAGTGTTTTACAGTTAAATGTCAGACTGAAAAAAAGATTTTTGTGTAAGCTCAAGTTATAAGAGAGTGTGAGATGAATATTAGTAATATGAATTTCAATTGTGAATTAGAATATAATTCTGAAAACTTTTAAGTTTAACACAAATAGGGGTGGGATATTTGCCGGTAAATTTGGGTTAATACCCGGTATTTACCCAAATTTTATTTATCTACCCAGTGGGTGAATACCCTGTCCCACCCTTAGGATGGGATATTTACCGGTAAATTTGGGTAAAATTACCCAAATTTTATTTACCTACCCAGTGGGTAAATACCCATGTCCCATCCCTTAGTATGGGATATTTACCAGTAAATTTGGGTAAATACCCGGTATTTACCCAAATTTTATTTACCTACCCAGTGGGTAAATACCCATGTCCCATCCCTAAACACAAATAATGCAATCTGAAGTTTAGATACGTGATGGAGTGCTTACCATTGGTAAAACAAGGTGATGCCATATGGTGCCACACTACTTTTGACACATACACAAAATTGGCAAGATGCCACACGGGTACGCATCATGTGACGTCAAAAAAGTTTGAATTTTGATATGCAAAACTGCCGTTTTGGTTTTGAAAAGGTAATCACGTTATTTGAAGAGATATAGCTCTAGCACCAAGGAAATAGTTAAGAAAAAGACACTTCTGGCACCAGTGAAATACTTAGGCAAATCTGCTCTGGCAATTAACGTGTTAAACAGCTCTCTCCAAGACAACAATGTTTTGCAGTTATTCAAATAATACGCCCTTTTAAAAGAACATTATATCTCGTTTACAGGGTTTCGACCGATTATAAGAAAAATAGTGTACAAAATTTACCTGATACCCATATCCATTTGAAACTTCCACAAACGCTTCACTCTTTCTAACTTCACATTTCTGTCGCATAAAAAGCAACTTGCACGGGGAAGCAGTTTCCACGGAGATTTTCTGAACGGTTTCCGAGTCGAAAAGTAGCTTCCTCCCTCTCCAGTCACATTCGCGAAACAGCAAAACTCGTACCTGGTCTCGTGTGACTTCAAATGGTTGCCAGCTGAAAAGAAATTACTATTTATCAAGACACTCATGCTACAGTTCAAAAGCAAAAAATATCCAGAGTTTATTAATTCTAAAAGATAGGACCTAGATTCATTTTCAGCCACCCCAAAAAAAATCATTGATATGCTGATTGCCCGTTAGCCTATTTTCCGACTACCGGTACCGGTACATGATTTTTTAAAAATAATTTTTCCACAGATTACATCCACAAAAATACAATTAAATAGGGCCTAGTTCAAAATCATTCTATCTCAATTAACTTGCGGGATACCCCCAAAAAATTAAATATCTTGACATTATCAGTATTGCACACACATGTACAGTAGTAGGCTATATAATAAACATAAATTTATCTTGTAAAACTCANTTACGAAATTTGAGGTTTGTAAAAAGGACCTTAAAGAAAAGTTCTTTAAAAGTTAAGCAAACCGCATACAATACGTTAGTATTACCAATATTACAATACTGTAGTGCAACGGTGTAGTAGCACTTCAGATTGGAGCAGGGCCTGCCAATCATCCGTCGTGTCGAGTGAAGCCTTGCCTACTGAGTATAGGGGTGTTCTTCCCTCCGAGAGCGTCAAAAGTTGTCGTGGAGACGCTCCCCGACTGTGCTACCCTCCGTACACCTACGTTGCCGAGATGTTATGGCTAGCTCTGATTGTAATTCCCTGATAATTCTAGCACTGGACTCTAGGATAATATAATATGTGGTTCTCTGGGACTCAGTAGTGGTAATGGCTATTACACCCACTCTGACTAATAACTTTGGTACCAGTAATCATATACACACAACTTGCAACTGACCGGAAAGTGTGTTCCACCAACCTCGGTCACTACACATATAATAGCTCTTGAAAACCAACAAATGAAATGCGGTAACACCAAGTTAGTGGAAACCAATGCTTTATTCTAGCAATGGGGTCGATACCTAAGCGTATCCCCTTGGCTGAAGGCTTACTTTGTTTTTGGAACTCAAGTTCATACAATGGTACCATTCAGGGTACAGTATTTACATTTGCGTTGCCCCATCTGGGCGCAACGACGCTCGCATCGCGTGCATAAAAGACATGTGTACTCTTTCAGTTCGACGCGCGATCGATATCTGTGAATTGGCCACAGTCGTGTGGTGAATGCTCAGTGTTTAACTGCTTAAACAGCATAACATTACCCTAATTTGGGTTTCCCTTTTACTAACGACACCAGTTTCACCGCACGACTTTAACTTAATTAGACACATACAAAACTACACTAACATGAACATAAAACGAAGTAATAAAAATAACCTAATCATAGACATATTCGAGACGTCTCTGTAATAGGACAAATTACAATCTCTATAGCCTAGGCTTGGGTGAAGCCCCTAGCAACTTTTGTACAAGTAATCGGCCTTTGACGCGGTTTAACGAAATCGTATTTCCTCGAATACTTTGTGCATATTTTAATTCGAACGTTTCACAGTTCCTGTCATGGCATCTGTTCAACGGCGCTATATTAGGCTTAACAATATGGGCCTATAAGTCTGTTAATACGTCGGATTAATCTTTAAGATATGGTTCAATAGTAAGTACCTAACGTACTGAATAACTTGGCGAGTAAACTTCTCGTCTTTCTAGTAATGAAGTACTCAATTTCTGCTGTACAATCGCTCGTTCCGCAAAACGAGGCNTACAGTTGAATATCAGGCTATTTAGTTTAATCAGCTACCGGTGAATTATGAGTGGAATAATAAAGTTCAAGCCACTTACCGGCTATCCCATGGATTAGTGGATGATATGACGTATTTATTTAGTCTGTACTTACAGTTTCTTCCTGTATACATTTAAATTAGTAGCTCTTCCATTCCGCTACAAATATTACACACAACCGTTGCTTATCAAGGTTCCATCACGCCTGTCCTCTGTTTCACCACGTCTAGCGTTTGAGTCGCCACTTGTGCGCCATTACAAACAGTTGAAGTTCATCGTGCGGCAGTCGCCTGTCTATGCACGTCACAACACACACTTTTCATTGCTTACTAATTGACTGTAGCAATATGCCGACGCACAACCTTACTGCTAGTACAAGAAATACTTAATGTAAACAATACAATAACCGTTTCGCATCCATTCTGCATGCATTCGTTTAATAGTTTCTTGGTTTGTCAGCACTGGTAAAAGCTGATCGCTATAGTAGTTGTGTTTGGGACCCTCACCAAGTAGGTTTAATAAACTACATTGAAGGGGCAGCAAGGTTTGTGTTGGGTCGTTACGATAGATTAGATAGCGTACCATATCAGAAATGTTGGAACAATTAAATTGGGTTTCATTAGCTGAAAATCGCCACAAAAATAGGATGAAAATGTTTAAACAAATTGTTGACGGTCAATTGTCATTAAACTGCGAACATGTACTGCAAACAGCTACGTATATAGGTACAAACGATCATGTAAATAAGATGAGGGAAGTTAGATCTAGAACGGATGGGTATTTGTGGTATTTTTTTTCCTCGGACAATTCGGGAATGGAATCGTTTTTGAGTTGGTGTGTTGCACCCCCTGCCAAAGACTAAAAGTCGATTACGGGGTAAGACGTAGATAAAAGTATTTTAGCTTGCAACTTCTTATTTTCCATTAAGTCAATATGTTTTAAAGTTATACCGCTTTACACTTCGAGTGTTACAAAAAAAAATTTAGTGTTGATTGTATGATGTTATGATACTACCTAGATTGTTATTTTTTTTAATTTCAGCTCGGTTTTTTTCCCCCCATCAAATTAGAGCTTTAATGTCGTCACTTCCAGTTCAGGATTTCCCACGTGTTTNTGTTTATAATCACAAATTACATGCTATACTACTATGCCATATTGTTGTAGAGACCCACATCTCTGTCAAAAACATTTCTAGTAAATGCCAACAGATGTGTACAAATGGCATGAATTGGAATCTTAAGTGAACCATAATTTTGATTCCAGACTACCGTGTTTAGGCAATCAGTAATAATGCATATTAAACACACCAATCATGTATAATTTTATATTATGTCACGGGGCTATCTTCAATTCTGAATTCCACATGTGAACGGTGTAGTGTCTTTCTTGTCCTTGTGTACATTAAAATGAGCTAATAAAATTATCAGATAGTATGGTAAAATGTTGTCGAGGTTCCTCCAATAATGGGACCCTCAAAATGCAAAAATTATTGTTTATATACATATTAAAAGTAATTATCCTCAGTGGCTCCTTTAAATTAAACCAAAGCACTACTCCAAAACAGAAACTAGTATTAAAAGAATAAAAAGACAATTTTACCTTGTTCCGTTTGTGTCAATCACGATATTTCACCTAGTAACTCCTTCTAGGCTTCATCAGGTGCAGACATCTAGTTTTCTTCCTTCACATATCAGCTGCCTGCTGCGTGTATAGGCCGCTGAAGAACGTTATTGTATAACTTTTTAAAAAACTTAGTTCAAAAGAACACGTCACGAACATTTTAAAAACAATTAAGGGGCCCCTTGGTGTGAACTAAGCCCTTCGGCTGTAACCGTCAAACCGTTTGACGGTTACAGCCGAAGGGCTTAGTTCACACCAAGGGGCCCCTTAATTGTTTTTAAAATGTTCGTGACGTGTTCTTTTGAACTAAGTTTTTTAAAAAGTTATACAATAACGTTCTTCAGCGGCCTATACATGCAGCAGGCAGCTGATATGTGAAGGAAGAAAACTAGATGTCTGCACCTGATGAAGCCTAGAAGGAGTTACTAGGTGAAATATCGTGATTGACACAAACGGAACAAGGTAAAATTGTCTTTTTATTCTTTTAACATGGAAGCCTGTTCCAGTTTCCGACATAACTTAAAGAAACTAGTATGTTCATTAAAGCAGTATAAAGTTGTGTCGTTAGTAAGTAGGCCCTAGTTCGTGAACAAATGATAAGTTCAAAATGGTTTCATTCTGTTCCATCAACTAGTTCATCAAAATGAATGGAAATAGTTTTAAAATACACAAAAGAGATTGTAAACCAGTCCCTCTTAAATCCCATTAAAAATGTTTTTACTATGTTATTATGAACTGTGATTAAGACGAGCTTATGCATTAAATGAACTAACATACAGTTAAACAATTCCTCTCAACGAAGTAGGTATTTCTTAAGAATTATTTCACAACCCACAGGCTCAGTAGAAACACTTATTATGAGTGAAACTACTTGATATTTACATTACCACAGTACAGTTTGGTTAGGGGAAAGAAAATAATGTTACCGGTAATACAACTATATGATTTTTATATTAGGTTAAGGGAGGTGATTATTATAGGCACATTAGATGACTTGGGACACAACATTACTCTCCTCCGATCTTTCCCGGCATGACCATGTTTCTGCTATAACCAAAGCTGCTTCCAGAAAGTTATGCTAGTTCCTCAGTAATATGTCGTGGCGAGGTGCGGGCATCGCGGTATTTGAACAGCCAATGATCACTGGCTAAAATATCAGGCGATCTGACATCGTAGTTTCCATTGCTATGATTTTCTATTCTTTAGTGTCGTTAAATTTTCATGAACTCGCGCGGAGCAATGATGGCGCGGCGAACATTTAAGATATCAATGTCAATACTGTTATTTTAAAATAATAGAAAAACGAAATGCATGTCCCTCACAATCTCAAAGGCGCCATTTCTTGTTGCTGTTGGAGAGGGAATCGGTGCAAGGAGAGAATCGTTGTACATCAGACTTATAAATCAGAAAGAAAGTTTGGGTAGGCATATGAACTAAACTATGCCTTTCGAAAGCGCAAGACAATTCCTCAAAAAGCACTTGATAGTCTCATAGTGTTGTATGTGATGAGATATTTTGTGATATCATCTCCAATTTTTTTCCGCCAAAAAACACACGACATCATTTGCACCGCTGATGTCGCCCGCACCTCATCATTGAGGAACCAGCTTAAGGATTCCCTTTCCAATCCAGGAAGCAGCCTACTTCACTGCTGAGCAACTCTAAACACTTTACAAGGCCCAAGTTCACCCTTTTTTGGAACATTGTTCACACATATGCGGTGGCAACGAGAGATGTGAAACCAACTGAGTGTATGGGGAGCAGTAGGCCTACTACCTAATATAATTAAATTCACTGCTTCCTAAATATGGTGATCACTCGCCAGGACTAACTGAAGACTCAAGGCCAGGATCACGCCTCTGATAGCTGCCTAAATCAGCTGAATTCTACTTTTTCTTTCTTTAGGCTAGGGCCTATATGCTGTTTCAGAGTTAGCTAACATTAATGTTCCGCTGATTTTGGCAGCTATCAGAGGCGTGATCCTGGTGAGTCTTCATTTAGTCCTGGCGAGTGATCACCATAATTTAAGATTTATTAATCAGGATTCAACATGCAAATTAACTAGCCTGTGTTATAGAGCCTGATGGATGACTCTGAAAAGTAAAAACTGTAAATGCAAATGTTGTTCATTGTTTTGGGATCTTGTGTGTCATGTTTTAAATTTATAATGTTTCAGCCATGTTTCAATGGCACATCATCAGGGTTGCTGTACACAAGTCACAAAACTATCCCTTGGAGTTTTTAGTCACTGTATTGATAACTTTACTCCCGTGTTAGCCTATGTATTTTTTTTTTTTAACTTTACAGCCTTTTTAAATAAAATAACACTTAAATCCCATAATTTTTCAGAGGCGTTGTGCTTATGTTACAACATTAATTTNATTTAATCCAGCAAATCATGAAACCGAGTTTTTAATTAAGTTATTCTTTTGCTAACTGGCAATACCCCCCAAAAAAACTAGCCTATGCCACATTGGAGGGCAGACTGAAAACAACCAGTGGGTCTATCCTTTTAAAATCGTGTAAGTAGCCTAATTTCTTTACTCTGTTGTTAAGGTCTATGATACAGAAGAAATAAAACAACGATCAAACTCAAACATCAGTCTCGGCTATTTTTTTCCAGTGTTTTGTTGTCAAGAAAGTCATGTGAGTGAATGACGCGGAATACTCGCCTTCCTGTTTCACACAGGTGCGCCCACTTCTTAAACATACTTTAAAACATCACCGCTTTCTTCGTCAACCAGTGAAAACATATTTAATAATAATAAATACATAGGTTCAACTTACCTCCCATTTTCATATCTGTTAATACCATTAGGAACACTTTTTATATTCCTCTTCTTCGATGGAAACAATCTGTTCAGCAACGCCATACTCCGTCGTCTGGTGCTGTACCAGACTCGCACTGAACAACAAGTCACTTGTATGCTACTGAAATGAAACAGTCCGCGAGCCTTCTCGGCGCGTGAGAGCCTTGAACCGTAAATACATGTCACGTGCTTTTAGATCACAAGGTAGTCACACGACTGCGAAGGTAAACATACGGATACGGACTACGGAGTTGCTGCTAGACTCAACGTCGGGCAAATGCCAAATATCCGTGGAAAAAGTATTTTCCAAAAATTGGTAACGTTTTGTTGATCACGCGCAAGATTGTGAAGACTTCTTTTGAGACAGGTTTGTAGTTTGCAGAGCAGGCTGCACGTATNTTTTACGCTTTACTTCGAAGTTTATTAAATAGCCTATAGTTTCATTTAAAACACTTAGATGTGTTTTATATTCCCATAAAATATATACATATCCTTTCAATATAGCTCAACAAATGTTTCCTTTTCATTGTTGTCATTACACCACAAACCATTTCAACACTTAAACGGTGTTCAGTTTCCCAGAAATGAGGTAATGCAAGTACAAGCCTCGTGATTCTGACTGAGACTGAGTCACGAGAACGAGATACCGCTCATAAATTATCTGCACAAACGCAGATTTTATAGAAAGATGTACGAAGTTACGTGTATTAAATGGTCTGATATTTCTCTGGAACTAANATTTAGAGTACAGCATATTTGCATTTTGAGCATATAATAAAACTATTATATTTATCAACAATCTTAAAATTTACAAAAAAAAATGCTTCAAATTCCTGAAAATTTTTTTGATTTGTTGCTCAACATCACGTGAACATTTGATACCTGAAAATTTGGCATGTTAGCCAATCTCTCATTTGTGAATACCTAACTATACTGTTTGTTCAGAAGATCTGCAACTTAACTCAATTCTGTTACAATCTCCCCATTTTCATTCCTAAGCGGAGGAATTGACCTGTCACTCTTTCTTTGTTGACTTAGGTTTTGCCAACATTTCTTGGGATTTTCAGAAGTATAAGTCCCCAACACCTCCCCTTCAAACCTTTCCCGCTCTTTTTTAAGCATTGCTTTACAAGAATTCCGTACCTGCCTAAATTTTGTCATAGTGACTTCATCATTGGACTTTCTTAACTTGTTTCTAAGCAAACGTTGCTTGCGTAATGCCCTCCTTATTTCGCGTGTATACCAAGGGGGGGTTCTTTTGAAGCACCTAACGTTCTTGATGGTATAAAGTTGTTAATGCCGTCCCAAAGAACTTTTGTCATATCTGTAATCTCTGATTTCTTTTGACACTTAAGTGCAGGGGTGACCAAATCGTCGATCATGGCCGCTGGTTTGGTCGAGCATGGCTGCTTTTTAGTTTTTTTTATACATAATTCAAATATAACTTTGTTTCGAAAATGCTGTTAAGAATAATTTATTTGTACTGTACGTAATCATAACAGAGCTACAATATTGTACAAAGAGATAAATATTTACCCGGTCGACGAACGGACCCTACAACTGTCGAGACCGACAGGTTGGCCTAGTGGTTAGAGTGCTCGCCTCCTGATCGGGAGGTCCCGGGTTCATATCCCGGGGCCGGCTCCTAGCCCTGGGT
>KZ871667.1:34370-50661 GCA_003456935.1 Machilis hrabei | reverse complement strand
CTCTCCAAACATCATTCAATACAATAAATCGTCTTTGAATGACTCTCTGATAAACTAGCTGTCATTGAATTCTACATGACCTAACTTCTTTGCTTTTCTAGCAATGTTTACCAAAAATAATTAATCTATAATTCACCCAATACTGTGAACATTAACATAATCACTTGTTCCTGGTAGATTCCACCTTTTATTAATAACAAGCATTAATATTTACACCATTACAGTATCTGGGAACTCACCCATTTAAGGTTTCAATGTCTTGCGAACGTTTGTTTACCTTTTTAGTTGTCACTACTTTGATGCGCAGGCGCATGGCATGTTCCGCCTTTGCACTGTACGATTATCAAAGTTTTATAACCTTGGCACACCCTTTCTGTCTGATACACCCGCTATTTGTGCGGTAAGATTAGATAATTACTATTCATAGAGGATGCGCACTATTCAAGTACCCTGAGCTAAATATGCCATGGCCCTTCACCTATCTAATTAACTTTGCACCAATGCTCGTGTTTTACTCTGACAAACTTTTCTTTTGAAATCCCTCTGGATTTAATATTTTTGGATAGGTCAGGTATGGGTTTCTCGTCCTAGATACACTCAGGAATACTGACCCTATTACTTTTAGTGCGATTCACTACTAGTCTTTGTACTGGCAAACCTATTGTAGGTCAGTTTCTAAAACTCTCTCTGAGTTAAATACAATTGTTCAATAAATCAGTTCACACCTACTCAAAACATAACAAGGAACAACACAACACTTCAACCAATACATACTAGCCAAAACAATACGTGTGCCACACTACTCTACTCTGAACCCATTCTGGCTTTACACCAATTGGCACCGAACACGTATTATTTTAACCAGCCCCATAGGAGCTCCTACGGTCACATAAATACCTCTGAACACTTGTGATTTGTAGGTGGTTTTGCTTCAGGACATCTGATTCTGGTTTTATGGTACCCTGGCTGAATCCTCTGGCTATCTTGATACTGCAACTCTCGCCCCAATCTAGCTATCTGCGATGCAGCAATCTTGTCCCAAATCCGGCTCCCTGGGATAATTGCTCTTGCCCCAATCTTGTCTCTGCCTCTCTTCTCTGACCTCTTGTCCGTATTCCCCGGATCCTCTTTCCAGACTCACCGGGTTAGAGGTGACCCCCTGAATTTCGGACTTCTACGGCTAATGTCACCTAGTCATGTGACGTGACTGGCTATGATCAGTATTTGCCGTTTCCGCACGTAGCAGTAATATTTCCACCACAGTATTTTTACTTCTAAAAATCACTTTGTTACTTATCTTCCCAGCTGTGGTGTTCTGGTCAGTCTGCTATCCTTTCTGCTTCTCCAATTCTTATTGCTTCAAAGTTCGGATACCTCTTCGTCTGCTCATGTAATGGCGACGTTTCAGCTACTTATGGCTCCGGCTAAAATACTTCATTTCCAGAATCCATGAATCTTATACATTTCAGCACAGTCGGCACTTAGCTTAGTATATTTATTCAATTACTGACCTGTTTAAATACAATTAGACCTCTCATTTGCTTGAGTTAGGCTAATCTTCCTTTTATTCTAATAGCCGCTAAAATTTTTAGAATCTTCTATATAACATAGCGATTCTCAAGCCCCTTTATTATTTGTTCGTTTCCAATGCAACTCTTTCGTAACTCAGCTCTGGTGGCCGTTTCTCCTCCCTACACCTATCTCATGGTTTCGGCCTACACCCTCGCTGCCGAGTCTGGTTACTCATAAATCTTTACTAGTTTCTTTGACTGCCGCTAAAAAGCGCTTCTCGCGTCCTTTCACTTTAAACCTTTCTTCTTACTTTTTACAATCAGTTTACTTATGTTTCTATTTAACATTTATAATCACCTCAGTTTTTCCCTTTTGGGTTTTCCTATACTTTATTTCTCTATGCAATACTGCTCTCAGATAGTGAATGTTATACAACCCGTTGAGAGCTATCGAGCTGATATTTTGCATTCAATCGTGAGATCTGATGATCCAGAGGGCCAAAGCAGCCCAAGCGTAAATAAAGGATCAGACAAAGAATTTAGTTGACAGTGCAATCCACGACCAGTAAACTGGCCTATACGGAGGATTCGGGTCTTAGGGCAGCCAAACAAGCTTCATTAAGATAATTATGACAGTATGGGGAGAGGCAGAATTAATCCTTAGAACACGTCTGCGACGTAGTCGGGAACAACGGGAATTAAGTTAGTTCTTATATATCGGAAAACAGTATTTCACGCACAAGAGTGTAAACATTGTACGTCTGTATCCTCGATTCTATTATGATTGTTGGTAGACTAGAAATCTTTGTAAGAGCAAGGACTTGTACATTTGTGTTCTACGCGGTAAATAAACCTACAATTAAATCTTAAATCTGTTTAAATAAACCTATTTTTCTCTCCATTCACGGTTTGATGAATTCGTTGAACCTAGGGACATTTTTGTACCGNACACCTGCGTAGAGGATAAGTGTGGCGCTTTAACACCCGCTTTATTTAGAAGTAGGAGTAAGTGGGGTGGTTACAGGGATTAACGCATAAAGTTAAATGTAGGTTAAATTTAAACACTAATCTCAATATCTTTGATTTTTCTATTTCATTTGATAGCTCACAACGAGCGGCTTCCACCAGTGTTTGAAATATGAAAACTTTAGATTTTAGTGGTGAAAAACGAAATGAAGTTACTTCATCAACTCACATTTTGGATTTTTAGAGTATATATGATTTTTAAAGATATATTCTATATGCAACTTTTCTAGCTCTTTGATTTTAGTGATATTCATCAATTCAATACTTTAGGCTCTATAGTGACTTTTATAGGGAATTAACAACGAGCGGCATCCACCAGTGTTTAAATTTGAAAATCGAACTGTAAATTTAGATTTTATTGGTGAAAAACGAAATCAAGTGACTTCATCAACTATCTTTTGGGATTTTTTGAGTATATATGGTTTATAATGTTACAAGGTGAGTACGTATNTTCAATAAGAAGCTTTTTGAGCACTTTAAATTTAGTAATCAAGCATTTCTTCATAAATTCACAATTTTAGACTCTATAGTGACTTTTACATGGAATAAACATATAAAGTTCAATGTAGGTGTAATTTAAACACTAATCTCAATATCTTTGATTTTTGTATTTCATTTGATAGCTCACAACTAGCGACATCCACCAGTTTTTGAAATTTGAAAACCGAACTGTAACTTTAGATTTTATTGGTGAAAAAAGAAATCAAGAGAGTTCATCAACTACTATTTGTGATTTTTAGAGTGTATATGGTTTTTAATGTTAAATTGGTAAGTACGTATGTTCCACATGCAGCTTTTTGAAGACTTTAATTTTAGTAATGAAGCATTTCTTCATAATTTCAAAATTTTAGGCTCTATAGTGACTTTTACATGGAATAGACGCATAAAGTTAAAGGTTAGTGATATTTAAACACTAATCTCAATATCTTTGATTTTTCTATTTCATTTGATAGCTCAACGGTCGGAATCCAAAAGTGTTTGAAATTTGAAAATCAAAAAGTAACTTTAGATTTTATTGGTGAAAAAAGAAATGAAGTAAATTCATCAACATACTTATTGGATTTATAGAGTGTATATGATTTTTAAAGATATGTTCCATATGCAACTTATCAAGCTCTTCGATTTTAGTAATCTTGCTTTTCTTAATAATTTCAATACTTTAGGCTCTATAGTGACTTTTATAAGGAATTAATGTATAAAGTTAAATGTAAGTTAAATTTAAACACTAATCTCAATATCTTTGATTTTTCTATTTCATTTGATAGCTCTCAACGAGCGGCTTCCACCAGTGTTTGAAATTTGAAAAAAGAACAGTAACTTTAAATGTTATTGGTAAAAACGAAATCAAGTGAATATATACTCTACATTTTGGGTTTTTTAGAGTTTATATGATTTTTATTGTTACATCTGTGAGTACGTATGTTCCATATACAGCTTTTTGAGCAATTTAATTTTAGTAATCAAGCATTTCTTCATAATTTCACAATTTTAGTCTGTATAGTGACTTTTACATGGAATAAACGCATTAAGTTAAATGTAGGTGTAATTTAAACACTAATCTCAATATCTTGTATTGGTAAAAAACGAAATCAATAGACTACATCAACTACCATTTGGGATTTTTAGAGTGTATATNGTTTTTAATGTTACATTGTATAACATTCACTATCAAAGAGGTAATTATAAATGTTAAATAGAAACATAAATAAACTGATTGTATAAAGTAAGAAGAAAGGTTAAAAGTGAAAGGACTCGAGAAGCGCTTTTTTAGCGGCATTCAAGCAAACTACGAAAGGTTTATGAGTAACCAGACTCGGCAGCGAGGGTGTAGGCCGAAATCAGCAGATAGATGTAGGTAGGAGAAACGGTCACCAGAGCTGAGTACGAAGGAGTCGCATTGGAAACTGAAAAATAATAAAGCGGGCTTGAGAATCGTTATGTGATATAAAAGATTGTGAAAATTTAGCGGCTATTGGATTAAAAGGAAAATATAGCCTAACTAAAGCAAATGAGTGTACTAATTGTATTTAAACAGGTCAGTAATTGAATAGACATACTAAGCTAATTGCCGACTGTGCTGAAATGTATAATATTCATGAATTCTGGAAATGAAGTAATTTAGCCGGAGCCAAAGTTGCTGAAACGTTGCCTTTGTATGAGCAGACGAAGAGATATCCGAACTTTGAAGTAATAAGAATTGGAGAAGTAGAAAGAATAGCAGACTGATCAGAACACTACAGCCGGGAAGATCAGTACCAAAGTGATTTTATAAGTAAAAATAACTGTGGTGGAAATATTACTGCTACGTGCAGAAACGGCCAATACTTTTCATAACCAGTCACGTCACATGACTAGGTGACATTAGCCGTGGAAAGCAGAGACAAGATTGGGGCGAGAGCAATTATCCCAGGGAGCCGGATTTGGGACAAATTGGTGCATGGCCAATAGCTGGAGTGGGGCGAGAGTTGCATCATCAAGATAGCCGGAGGATTCAGCCTGGGAAATTTTATTTGAATTAAAAACAAACCAAATCACTGACGCTGTATAAGCCAATAGCTAGGGAACTCAACCAGGTTGGAACTACCCATTGTTTTTCGCGCAGTGTAAGGCGTGCAAACTGGCGCCCATTACAGAAAGTTTAATAAGATTATAGTGGGGTAGGCCAGCTGGTGGAAGTCCGTGGTAACTAAACGGCATCACAGTAGCGGTAGTGACTCTAAAGTAAATAAGAACAAGGTAATAATTATCACGACACAGGTGTAAAATTTAATGAAGCCACACAATATATTGGGGTCTGCAATGATCCAAGCCTAAGAATACGCANAATCAGTTCGAGGTATGTCTCNGAATAAAGGTTGATCTTACCAAAGACATACCACGACTGAGAGAGAGAGAGAAATTAAAGGTTGTGTAAATACCTAAACAAATAGAGTCGAGTGTATTACAGAGTAGTAAAGTACTACTATACGGTGTCAAAATAGCTCATAATAGAAACGGCAGACGCGAAAAAAATATAGATACAGCAGTACGCGTTGTCAAGAGCTAGCAAGCAAGAAGAAAAATTGGGAACCGAGATATTTGAAACAACCAATTAAGGAGTTCGTGACAAGACTACTACCTAAAGAGCTAGTGGCCACTGTGGTCATCAAACAACAGTAGGGAAAGAATCTTTCCAAATGTATTGCGATCGGGATAATCAAGTCTAGGCCAGCTTGGTTTTGTAGGTAGCTTTACTGGAGTGTATTTCCCAAACAACTCCCAGTATAGAACAGCACTTCTGGAAGCCTGNTCTGTGCGATTCAGCAGTTCAAGTACATTCCTAGTAACTAAAGGCAGGAAGTGTGACAATTGGTGAGTACGTATGTTCCATATACAGCTTTTTGAGCACTTTAATTTTAGTAATCAAGCATTTCTTCATAATTTAACAATTTTAGGCTGTATAGTCACTTTTACATTAAATAAACGCATAAAGATAAATGTAAGTTTAATTTAAAAAATAATCTCAATATCTTTGATTTTTGTATTTCATTTGATAGCTCACAAAGAGCCGCATCTACCAGTTTTTGAAATTTGAAAATCGAACAGTAGCCTTAGATTTTATTGTTGAAAAACGAAATCAAGTGATTACATCAACTACCATTTGGGATTTTTAAAGTTTATATGATTTTGAATGTTACATTGGTGAATACATATGTTCCATATACAGCTTATTGAGCACTTTAATTTTAGTAATGAAGCATTTCTTAATAATTTCTCAATTTTAGGCTTTATAGTGACTTTTACATGGAATAAACGTATAAAGTTAAATGTAGGTCTAATTTAAACACTAATCTCAATATCTTTG
Source organism: Machilis hrabei (assembly GCA_003456935.1). Lineage (NCBI taxonomy): Eukaryota > Metazoa > Arthropoda > Insecta > Archaeognatha > Machilidae > Machilis > Machilis hrabei. The sequence goes on along the minus strand of KZ871667.1, from coordinate 44,280 downwards.
ATTTTTGTGTTTCATTTGATAGCTCACAACGAGCGGCATCCACCAGTGTTTGAAGTTTGAAAATCGAACTGTAACTTTAGATTTTATTGGTGAAAAACGAAATCGAGTGAGTTCATCAACTACCATTTGGGAATATTTTAGTGTATATGATTTTTAATGTTTAGTTGGTTAATACGTATGTTCCATATACAGCTTTTTGTGCACTTTAATTTTAGTAATGAAGCATTTCTTCATAATTTAACAATTTTAGGCTGTATAGTGACTTTTACATGGCATAAACGCATTAAGTTAAATGTAGGTGTAATATAAACACTAATTTCGATATCTTTGATTTTTGAATTTCATTTGATAGCTCACAACGAGCGGCATCCACCAGGGTGTGAAATTTGAAAATCGAACATTAACTTTAGATTTTATTGGTGAAAAACGAAATCAAGTGACTTCATCAGCAACTATTTGGGATTTATAGAGTGTATATGGTTTTTAATGTTATATTGGCAAAAGGTATGTTCCATATACAGCTTTTTGAGAACTTTAATTTTAGTAATGAAGCATTTCTTAATAATTTCACAACTTTAGGCTGTATAGTGACTTTTACATAGAAATAAACGCATAAAATTATATGTAGGTTGTGGCAGTAAATAAAATTTTTGTTTTATTTTCTGTTTTGTGGCTTTGCTTAGTATGAATTTTATTAATATTATATTATAGTTTTTTTTTATTATCGTCATCAGCATGCGCTTAGTGGGTTGACTGGGGAAACTGCTGGCTGTTGTTTTCTTGTCGACGCCTCCCTGTTTCCCTATTTGGTATGCAGAGCGTAGTTAATGCAAAGTTTTGGTCGTGTTGACGTCACGCTGTTATCGACGAATCAGTTGATTTCGTTAATCTGGTATATAATGGCTCTGCAGCGCTGATTAGAGGTCGGTCTTCTTCTTCCTCTGATGGAGGGGAGGAGTTTCGTCGATTTAGGGATAGTTAAAATTTCACCGTTCGGGGTACTCAGGAATGAGGCCTCTGTCTTCGTAATTTGTCTAACTCCGAGGGGTCTTTCTGTATCGGAAAGTACTCTATGTCTTAAAGGAATTAGTGGCATGATTTAAGTGGAACTGTGTTGGGAAAAATGAGGAGGAATTATTGAATTTTCTGTACGTTTGTCGCATGTGATGTCGTGTGAAGAAAGAGGCACCTATTAACGAACTGATTATTTTTTTTTTTAGATCTTCTGCCCTATTCTTTTGTGTGAAGAGCTGTTCGGACTGGTGTGTTGCTGAGTCCTTGGTTTCGTCTTGGAGAGCGTCTNGCATTGCGGCGGCCCTGTTTGCGTCTGGTGCCGCTAGAGGGAAGCAGCGTCCAGTTGGTCGCCCTGTACAGCTGGTGATGACAAGACTTCGCTTGCATCCTTTGACGGACTGGGAGTAGCCGCTGGATGACAAAGTTAAGTAGTTTTTTCTAGTCAGCCTGTGTGTGAGAATTGATGATGATATTAAAGACAATTATTAGTATTTCAGTTATCTATTGAAGCTTAGTTTGAAGTAATAGATTTGTTTCAGGGAGTAAATTTTCAGTTAGTTTAGTGTTAGGGGTTTGGCCTATAATATTGAAGTTTTGATCTGCTGAGACCTAACCACTGAAGGTCACCTTGCAATAGCCCGATGTGTGTTAATAAAGCATTATCTAGTATTACTGGTAGTCGTCAGTTTTGACAGTGCAGCAGTCCCTTTGGAAACGAAACTCAGTTTTATAATATCTTTATTTTATTGTATTCATTTTGTATGTGCCGAGAGAGGTACTAAGTTGATCACCTGAGTGATTGTAGGTTCCTGGTCGAGTTTGGCGTAAGTTCTTTGGCCTTCTTCATTTAATTAAATTCAAGCTTGATGAATTAATTATTGTTTTTTGTTGCTCTGAATGAGTGTCTTATATTATGAAGTGGTGTTTTACCATGTGTTTACACCCAGTGGGTTTTTCCGACCACGATAGTGCCATAGTCCTGTAAATTGTTCCCTGAGTTTTGATTACTCAATCTTACTCGTACTGTTGGGTAAAAATTAGAGCTGTAGTTGAATCAGTATCCGAGTTATTGAGGACCTACCGTAAGCAGTAATGCTCGAAATTTCTTGTTCACTGGAATGTGTACTTTCTGAACGAGCTAATGTAATTCAGTATTGTTCGATATTTCTTGTTCACTCAAATATGTACTTTCTGAACGAGAGTAAAATAAGTGATTTTTGGTTCGAGCGGCTAGATACGCCTCACAGAAAGTGCGTGCAACCACGCCAATATATCTATATTTGATCCAGTATTGTAGAAATGATTTTTCGCTCAACAGAGTACTGGATACATGAACTAGTACATTTGTGATCCTAGTGTTTATCTTCATCGGTATCTCGGCTTCNGTGTATTTTTATGATCTATAGAAGGAGGGTCGTCCCTTTTACGGCTTGTGAGGAAATATTTTGATCTTGCTGTTTATAAGTCGTTTGAAGATTTAAATTTTGTTGTAAGGGTATGTTCGTTCAGATCACATCCTAGAGTGATAATCGAACCATTTCAATCTTATTTACAGGCTCTGGTGGATGTACGTCAGAGGTCGATCTGGTTGTAATCTTTCTGCGAGTGTGAGCGNAATACNGAGTATTTATCTGGTGAACTGTACAGGGGAGCCGAATCGCAACCTGACTTGTAATATGAAAACAGCTTCAGTTAACTGTAGAGTATCCCTTTGAACTTGATTTTTTAAATTTCCCTAATCAATGCATGTTGTCTTTATTTTCGATGAAAATAAATGTCTTTGTTTCTATTACTATTTTGTATTCTCTCCTTAATTCTACTCTTCATTAATCTTTTCTTTTTGTAATTAGGGTGCCTGGAAAGTCCTTAATTTCAATTATTATTATAATTTTTTTTTTACTTTCCAGTGGCGCCTTTCTTGTATATACTGCCTTACCCTGAGAGTTAAATCTCGTAGAGAATTAAACCTTACGGTTGGATAGTTAATTTTTTTTTCTTTTTATTATCTATCTATCTGTGTACTATATCAAACCTTCGTAGCCTACCCTGATTAGAGACTCTCTTTATATCTCTTTGAGTAGCGGGCAAATACTTAATAAAAATTCAGGTTAAATTTAAATAATTCAAAATTATTTAAAATTTCGGGTTTTACCGCCACAAGGTGTAATTTAAACACTAAAGTCAACATCTTTGTTTTTTGTATTTCATTTGATAGCTCACAACGATCGGCATCCTCCAGTGTTTGAAATTTGAAAATTGAACAGCAACTTTAGATTTTAATGGTGAAAAACGAAATGAGATAACTTCATCAACTTATGTTTTGAATTTTTAAAGTGTATATGATTTTTAAAGATATGTTCCATATTCAACTTTTGAAGCTCTTTGATTTTAGTGATCTTACATTTCTTCATAATTTCAACACTTTAGGCTAAATAGTGACTTTTATAGGGAATTAACGCATAAAGATAAATGAAGCTTAAATTTAAACACTAATATCAATATCTTTAATTTTTCTATTTCATTTGATAGCTCACAACGATCGGCATCCACCAGTGTTTTAAATTTGAAAATCGAACTGTAACTTTAGATTTTAATGGTGAAAAACGAAATGAAGTAACTTCATCAACTTACATTTTGGATTTTTAGAGTGTATATGATTTTTTAAGATATGTTCCATATGAAACTTTTCAAGCACACTGATTTTAGTGATCTTGCATTTCTTCATAAATTCAATACTTTAGGCTCTATAGTGACTTTTATAGGGAATTAACGCTTAAAGATAATTTTGTAGGTTAAATTTATACACTAATCTCAATATCTTTTATTTTTCTATTTCATTTAATAGCTCTCAACGAGCGGCATCTACCAGTTTTTGAAATTTTAAAATCGAACAGTAACATTAGATTATATTGGTGAAATACGAAATCAAGTGACTACATCAACTACCATTTGGGTTTTTTAGAGTGTATATGATTTTTAATGTTACATCGGTGAGTACGTGTGTTCCACATGCAGCTTTTTGACTCCCTTTAATTTTAGTAATCATGCATTTCTTCATAATTTCACAATTTTAGGCTGTATGGAATAAACGCATAAAGTTAAATGTAAGTGTNATTTAAACACTATTCTCAATATCTTTGATTTTTTTATTTCATTTAATAGCTCACAACGAGCGGCATCCACCAGTGTTTGATATTTGAAAATCGAACAGTAACTTTTGATTTTATTGGTGAAAAACGAAATCAAGTGACTACATCAACTACCATTTGGGTTTTTTATAGTGTATATAATTTTTAATGTTACATCGGTGAGTACGTATATTCCATATACAGCTTTTGGGGCACTTTAATTTTAGATATCAAGCATTTCTTCATAATTTAGAAATTTTAGGATCTATAGTGACTTTTACATGGAATAAACGCATAAAGTTAAATGTAGGTGTAATTTAAACACTAATCTCAATATCTTTGATTTTTCTATTTCATTTGATAGCTCATAACGATCGGCATGCACCAGTGTTTCAAATTAGAAAATCAAACAGTAACTTAAGATTTTAATGGTGAGAAACGAAATGAAGTAACTTCATCAACCTACATTTGGGATTTTTAGAGTGTATATGATTTTTAAAGATATGTTCCATATGCAACTTTTCAAGCACATTGATTTTAGTGATCTTGCATTTCTTCATAAATTCAATACTTTAGGCTTACTTTTAACTATATACGTTAATTCCTTATAAAAGTCACTAAAGAGTGACTTTTATAAGGAATTAACGTATATAGTTAAAAGTAAGTTAAATTTAAACACTAATCTCAATATCTTTAATTTTTATATTTCATTTGATAGCTCCCAACGATCGGCATCCACCAGTGTTTTAAATTTGAAAATCGAACCGTAACTTTAGATTTTAATGGTGAAAAACGAAATGAAGTAACTTCATCAACTTACATTTTGGATTTTTAGAGTGTATATGATTTTTAAAGATATGTTCCATATGCAACTTTTCAAGCACACTGATTTTAGTGATCTTGCATTTCTTCATAATTTCAATACTTTAGGCTCTATAGTGACTTTTATAGGGAATTAACGCTTAAAGATAATTTTGTAGGTTAAATTTATAAACTAATCTCAATATCTTTTATTTTTCTATTTCATTTAATAGCTCTCAACGAGCGGCATCCACCAGTTTTTGAAATTTTAAAATCGAACAGTAACATTAGATTTTATTGGTGAAATACGAAATCAAGTGACTACGTCAACTACCATTTGGGTTTTTTAGAGTGTATATGATTTTTAATGTTACATCGGTGAGTACGTGTGTTCCACATGCAGCTTTTTGATCCCCTTTAATTTTAGTAATCATGCATTTCTTCATAATTTCACAATTTTAGGCTATATGGAATAAACGCATAAAGTTAAATGTAAGTGTAATTGAAACACTATTCTCAATATCTTTGATTTTTTTATTTCATTTGATAGCTCACAACGATCGGCATCCACCAGTGTTTCAAATTTAGAAATCAAACAGTAACTTTAGATTTTAATGGTGAAAAACGAAATGAAGTAACTTCATCAACTTACATTTTGGATTTTTAGAGTGTATATGATTTTTAAAGATAGGTTCCATATGCAACTTTTCAAGCTCTTTGATTTTAGTGATCGTGCATTACTTGATAATTTCAATTCTTTAAACTCTATAGTGACTTTTATAGGTAATTAACGCATAAAGTTAAAGGTAAGTCTAATTGAAACACGAATCTGATTATCTTCGATTTTTTTATTTCATTTGATAGCTCACAACGAAAGCCATCCACCAGTGTTTGAAATTCGAAAATTGAACTGTAACTTTAGATTTTATTGGTGAAAAACGAAAACAAGTAACGTCATTAACTACCATTTGGGATTTTTAGAGTGTATATGGTTTTTAATGTTACATTGGTGAGTACGTATGTTCCATATGCAGCTTTTTGAGCGCTTTGATTTTAGTAAGCAAGCATTTCTTCATAATTTCAAAATTTTAGTCTGTATACTTTTACATGGAATAAACGCATAAATTTAAATGTAGGTGTTATTTAAACACTAATCTCAATATCTGTGATTTTTCTATTTCAATTGATAGCTCTAAACAATCGACCTCCACCATTGTTTGAAACTTGAAAATCGAACTGTAACTTTATTTTTTATTGGGGAAAAACGAAATCAAGTGAGTTCCTCAACTACCATTTGGGATTTTTAGAGTGTATATGATTTTTAAAGATAGGTTCCATATGCAACCTTTCAAGCTCTTTGATTTTAATGATATTGCATTTCTTCATAATATCAATTCTTTAGGCTCTATAGTGACTTTTAAAGGGAATTAACGCATAAAGTTAAATGTAGGTTAAATTTAAACACTAATCTCAATATCTTTGATTTTTTTATTTCATTTGATAGCGCACTACGAGAGCCATCCACCAGTGTTTGAAATTTGAAAATCGAACAGTAACTTCAGATATTAATGGTGAAAAACGAAATCAAGTGACTTCATCAACTACCATTTGGGATTTTTAGAGTGTGTAAGGTTATTAATGTTACATTTGTGAGTACGTATGTTCCATATACAGCTTTTTGAGCACTTTTATTTTAGTAATGAAGCATTTCTTCATAATTTCACAATTTTACTTGGAAAAAACGCTTAAAGTTAAATGAAGGTTAAATTTAAACACTAATCTCAATATCTTTGATTTTTAAATTTCATTTAATAACTCAATATGATCGGCATCCACCATTGTTTGAAATTTGAAAATCAAACTGTAACTTTAGATTTTATTGGTGAAAAACGAAATCAAGNAACTTCATCAACTAACTTTTGGGATTTTTAGAGTGTATAAGGTTTATAATGTTACATTGGTGAGTACGTATGTTCCATATGCAGCTTTTTTAGCACTTTAATTTTAGTAATTAAGAATTTCTTCATAATTTCAAAATGTTAGACTCTATAGTGACTTTTACATGGAATAAACATATAAAGTTAAATGTAGGTGTAATTTAAACACTATTCTCAATATCTTTGATGTTTCTATTTCCAAATTTCGAGCTCCAAAACTCGAAGAAATGAAGTATTTCTTTATAATTTAAAGATTTAAGTAAAAATACTGCGTTTTACTGTGAAAAAACGCTTTCTTTCCGTGTTATATTTCGCTTGAAATAGGAATGTAATGGAATACTAGTTTTGTGTTCAAATTAGTCCTACATTTAACTTAAATTTGAAAACAAAACTCGGTATCCATGCTAAATAATGGTTTATAGTGTAAAAGAATACGATTTATTACAGTAAATGTCAGTATTTAGCCTAAAATCTTGAAATTATTAATAAATACTTTATTAGTTCGAGTTTTGGATCAAGTTATTTCAGTAATTGAAATAGATTTTTCACAAATCAAATCTATAGTTAACTTCGATTTTCTGTAGTGTATTGGATTCTGTTCATGTTATCTTTTGCGTGAAATAGAAATGTAATGGAATTCTAGNTTTGTGTTAAAATTAGTCCTACATTTAACTGAAATTTGAACACAAAACTCGATATCTATGCCAAATAATGACTTTTAGTGTAAAAGAAAGTGTTTTTATCGCAGTAAAAGTCAGTATTTATCATTCAAATCTAAAGCTATCTTCGATTTTCTGTAGTGTATATGATTTTGTTCGTGTTATCTTTTGCTTTAAATAGGAATGTAATGGAATTCTAGTTTCATGTTCAAATTAGTCCTACATTTAGATTAAATTTGAATACAAAATTCGATATCCATGCTAAATAATGACTTTTAGTNTGAAATAAAGCATTTTTTCACAGTATAAGTAATAACACAAACAGAATCCAATACACTACAGAAACTAGAAATAATTTGAATGGTGAAAAATTGATTTCAATTACTGTAACAACTTACATGAACGAGCGTCCAAACTCGAAGAAATTAAGTATTTCTTCATAATTTTAAGATTTTAGTCTAAATACTGAGTTTACTGTGTAAAAACGCTAACTTTCCGTGTTCTCTTTCGCTTTAAATAGGAATGTAATGGAATTCTAGTTTTGTGTTCAAATTAGTCCTACATTTAACTTAAATTTGAACACAAAACTCGATATACATACTAAATAGTGACTTTTATTGTGAAAGAAAGCGTTTTTTCACAGTCAAAGTCAATATTTAGATTAAAATCTCGAAATTATGAAGAAATACTTAATTTCTTCAAGTTTTGGATCTTCTTCATTTAAGTTGTTACAGTAATTGAAATAGGTTTTTCACCATTCAAATCTAAAGTTATCTTCGATTTTCTGTAGTGTATATGATTCTTTTCGTGTTATCTTTCTCTTGAAATAGGAATGTAATGGAATTCTAGTTTTATGTTCAAATTAGTCCTACATTAAACTTAAATTTGAATACAAAACTCGATATCCATGCTAAATAATCACTTTTAGTGTGAAATAAACCGTTTTTTCACAGTAAAAGTCATAACACGAACAGAATCCAATACACTACAGAAACTGGAAGATACTTTAAATTTCAATGGTGAAAAACGGATTTCAATTAATGTAACAACTTACATGAATGACCTCAAAAATCGAAGAAATTAAGTATTTNTTCATAATTTCAAGATTTTAGTCTAAATACTGAGTTTTACCGTGAAAAAAATGCTTTCTTTCCGTGTTATCTTTCGCTTTAAATAGGAATGTTATGAAATTCTAGTTTTGTGTTCAAATTAGTCCTACATTTAACTTAAATTTGAACACAAAACTGGATATCCATGCTAAATAATGACTTTTAGTGTAAAAGAAAGCGTTTTTATCACAGTAAAAGTCAGTATTTAGCCTAAAATCTTGAAATTATGAAGAAATACTTCATTACTTCGAGTTTTGGAGCAAGTTTTTTCAGTAATTGAAATAGGTTTTTCACCATTCAAATATAAAGTTATCTTCGATTTTCTGTGGTGTATATGATTCTTTTCGTGTTTTCTTTCGCTTTAAATAGGATTTTAATGGATGTCTAGTTTTGTGTTAAAATTCGTCCTACATTTAACTTAAATTTGAACACAAAACTCGAATTACATGTTAAATAGTGACTTTTACTTTGAAAGAAAGTGTTTCTTCAAAATAAAAGTCAGTATTTAGGCTAAAATCTTGAACATATGAAAACATACTTCATTTCTTTGAGTTTTTGAGCTCCTTCATGTAAGTTTTTACAGTAATTGAAATAGGTTTTTCACCATTCAAATCTAAAGTTATCTTCGATTATCTGTAGTGTATTTGATTCTGTTCGTGTTATCTTTCGCTTGAAATAGGAATGTAATGGAATTCTAGTTTTATGTTCAAATTAGTCCTACATTTAACTTAAATTTGAATGCAAAACTCGATAACCATGCTAAATAATCACTTTTAGTGTGAAAGAAACCGTTTTTTCACAGTAAAAGTCATAAAACGAACAGAATCCTATGCACTACAGAAACTGGAAGATACTTTAGATTTGAATGGTGAATAACGGATTTCAATTACTGTAACAACTTACATGAATGACCTCAAAACTCTAAGAAATGAAGTATTTCTTCATAATTTCAAGATTTTAGTCTAAATATTGAGTTTTACCGTGAAAAAATGCTTTCTTTCCGTGTTATCTTTCGCTTTAAATAGGAATATTATGGAATTCTAGTTTTGTGTTCAAATTAGTCCTACATTTAACTAAAATTGGAACACAAAACTCGATATCCATGCTAAATAATGACTTTTAGTGTAAATGAAAGCGTTTTTATCACAGTAAAAGTCAGTATTAAGCATTCAAATCTAAAGTTATCTTCTATTACCTGTAGTATATATGATTCTGTTCGTGTTATCTTTCGCTTTAAATAGGAATGTAATGAAATTCGAGTT
>KZ871666.1:3869-18646 GCA_003456935.1 Machilis hrabei | reverse complement strand
TTAATGAGACTCTCAAATGACATGTTACATTGAAGCATGTTTAATCAAAAAACATGCATTATACTTTGTAAAAACACATATTATAGTGTCCCACTCCAGATTGAAAAATTTCAATTACTATTGATGTAAGAGCTTTTAACCAACCTAATTACCTTTTCTAACCTGAAGACTCACCTTATTCGCATCATAGTTCGCGTCTCGGGGAAGGGGACTATGTAGAAATATAAATTTCTACGTTTTATTTAAATGTTTTCTTTATTTAAATATAGAATATTTTGATCTTAGAATTTACTGTTCAAGTTGTAAGTGAACATAAGCTCGTAAAATGCGTTCCATTACAATAGGATAAGAAACAATGGTTAAAAAAGTATTCAGAATAAGTAGAACTCAGCACGGTTAATGTCTACGAGTTAGGAGTCAAAGTCGTGTAAAACTTGCACTTGGACATATTTTAAATATCACGCTTGGTATACGTGATCGCCGGTGCCTTGAACTGGGCTTTTGATGACTTTGCATAAGTATAGCTTAGCAAAGTTGAACTGAGAGTGTTTTTTGAAATTTTATTGATCAGTAGAAGCTTGGACGGCGGACTTTGACGTAACCGTGTCGCAAAGTGGCGATAAGATTATTTTAAGGTAAAGCCGTGTCCAAGTAGTGAATTGCAACTTTTGATCAAGTGAGAAGAGTCACATTTGTATGGTATATTATGTTTTTTGGTATTTGTCTGCAAGGCAGATTTCATTTATTATCCGAGATCAGACATATTTGATGTCTGATATATTTTATTTTTCTGGCACACGACTAAGTTATGAAATTAACTGATTTATGATTTTTGGTCAAATAAATATATCGTTTTATACCTTTGAGCTGATTTTATCTGATTGCAAGGAACAAGGGAAGTAAATATTTATAATCAAATGGTCTGCTACGATTTAACCTTCTTTACCTATTTTCCCGCGCTCTGAAGATATTAATTGTATTTTACCTGGACTTGGGTTTTGTGTTTCGAAAGAATATATAATTTAAAATCATTTGGTTTTTAACTACTTACCTCACATCCTAAAAGTATTTTGTATATTATATTTATTTAATTGAAAATTTTAATGATTTGTTGTAGTGCAGGCGTAAGGTTAAGCATCGCCTAGTANCTACAAACAGTGTGTATTTCTTGTGCTCTATATTGAGGCAGCGAACAGCTGAGCTATCTTTTAATATCCAATTACACCGGCCTAGTTTTTATCAGCAGCTCTCAGAGTGTTATTGTGCTAGACAAGATTAATGTTTGTTTATTGTCTTCAAAGAGGAATAATCTGTTTACGAATTTAAAATTTAAAAATGAAGAAAGACTGTTCAAGTTTGTTTGAAATCCCTTAGCTATCCGGGCCGTTCTGAGTTCTAGCCAAGGCTAGGTGCTGACCGTAAAAAGTTTGGCTTGAATTTAGACCGTATAGCGTGAAAAATTAGATTTCCGAAGAGGTTGTAGGAAATTGATTATTCATGCGATATGTTAGTAAATCATCCTCCCTTGATGCAGTAACTTACAGGTTCTACTTTTGGTACACTTTTATTTAGCATACCACGTTTGTTAACTTTGGAGAGCAATTTGCTTGTTAATATTAAAGTTATAGAGGGTGACTGCTACAAGAGTTTATGTTCAAATGGTCTTTTAACATTGTATGTTATTATTTTAACATGCGTGTTATTTTGGATAATTTATGATTATCTAAAAGAAGTGAACACACTTGAAGTAGTAATCAAACTTGACGGCAATACATATCGTATACCCATGTTGGTTTATCCGGGTGCAGTACAAATGTTTAGTAACTAGGCATTAAAATGACATATACACAATTGTACGGATCCCCCTACATAACACAATAAACACGTTTCACTGGTTTAGTATTAAAAAGGATACCACTACAAAAACACGTCAAAACCAACCAAACTCGCTATAGATAGCGAGGATATAATTTTTCATCTCCAATTGAGAATTAAGAATAAAGAAATGTATGATGTATTATTTGACTTAGTGAAAAACTTGGAAAAAAGTGGCAATATACAGATTGTTTAAAGTGTGAAATATGAACAGAGATACGCGGTCCGAAACAGTATCTTTTTCCCAGTGTACGCTACATTTCGTTACGGTATATTTATTTAAAGCAGGTAAATCGGTTGCCGAATTTGCTCACCTTTTAAATGCACCTACTAGTGAAATTGAAGTGATGTTGTTTGCTAATTTTTTAAACCCCGACAAAATCGATAGCATGTATTTTGCTATCCGTAATAACACTTTCTAAAACAGGAAATTAATTGTTGTGCTTTTAAAACCAATGTTGCATAAAGAAGCCTCTGGAAGTAAACCCACTAAACCTGTTATAATAAAATTAGTAACCACGCCTAAAGTAAAGAAATCAAAGAGATTGATTGGACAGGATCGAAGTCCGTTACGGCTTGTAATCCCAAAGAAGGATACTACAGTTCCAACTTTAGGTCAAATTAAGGAAGTACCAGAGTCTCCCAGAGCAGATAATCCTAGTCCCGCTATTTCAGACATTAGTACCGAGGATCCAATAAGTACACACCCTAGTCCTGCCATTTCAGAATCTAATAATGAAGAAGCTAAGACTTGAATTTCAGACGAGACATTCCCTATCATTTTTGAATCAAATAGTGACGCAACTATACCTATTGTTTTAACTGTTGACACAGCGGTAAGTATTACAGACAACATAACGAGTACAACACCAGCCCAGACACCGTTCCCACAAAACATTAGTACTAGTCCACGAGGGTCCATAAATGAAACGCCACCCCCTTTCAATGGTTTTGAAGACCCCAAAGATTACATGTGCATCTTTGAGAAATATGGCGCTATAAATTCCTGGTCTGATGACGATAAACGTAGACCTCTTCCCTCTTTTTTACACAATGTGAGTAGTCGCTGGTTCGATTCCAACATGACCGAACTGACCGTTTTAAGCTGGCCTGATTCGAAAGATCGTTTTTAACCACTTTTAGCAATCAAGGCCAAGAGGAGCTTTGGGTAATTCAACTGCTCAATAGAGAGCAAACCCCTACTGAGATAGCCGAGGAATTTTTCTATGATATTTCTATGCTAATTAGTCAGGTAAGTGCCACTATGTCGGACAGGGATCGTGTTAAGTATATTACTAGGAACGTTTTGCCAAATTTGATAACGAAGATCCTCTCATTCTGAGTTATTGCAGAACATTCAGTTGTTTGAGACCGCGAATTTAATGTCAAGTAGTCGTGTCAATGCCGACACTAGTTCGATTGTAGCAATTGCTTCTACGTCAGCAGAACCAACCGACCTAGAAAAGAAACTTGAAAGCCTGGAAAAAAAAATCGAATCACTGTTAAGAAATCAGGGCCAACGGGATAGGACTCCGTTCTACATACCACAATACAGAACACCCCCGCGAAATCCATATTACGTGCCCCAACAACAACAAACATTTGCACCTCAACATTACTATTACTTTCAAGGTAATTTCAGGGCACCTGCAGTAGAAGCACCAGGATACCAACAAGTGTATCAGCCAGTAAGACAATACCTCCCTGTAAACAATTCAAACAGAGGACCGGAATCCTCTAGGAGGCCTTTTGAGATTCCTAGGGCTAACGAAACCGTATCAAGAAATTACGAGACACCCCGTAGATTTGCGCAATCGGGAACTGCATCAACAGGACAACCTGTACAACGACGGTTATCTGTCAACAGAAAACCTAGAACCTCTGATGGAGGCATAGTTTGTTTCCGCGGTAATAAAAATGGTCATATTTCACGGGACTTTTATGTAACCCTGCAGAATGTACAACGAACGGCAGAAAGCGGAGAAAATTCCCCACAAACCAATTAAAAAGGGTTAACAATAGCGTAGAAGTTTTACATTCAGGTAGCGAGATTTTAATAATCCCCGTGAATGTAAATGACATGTCTACATATGCTAGACTAGACACGGGTTGCATTATCTCGTTAATTAATTTTGATTTGGTAAATGGTTTAGAGATAATAGTGGGCAAAAGATGAATATGTAAGGGCAACATCTGTATCTGGAGAATCATTAAAACTAAAGGAACAAGTAACTACTAAGATTAAATTGGGACCTCTTGAATTCGAGTGTACTTTTTATGTTGTTCGTAACGTGCCTTAGAATTTCATTTTAGGTTTAAAGTTCTGTAACCAGCATTGTGCAGAAATAAGCTATAGAAAAACATTAATATCATTAGAGAAGGCCAATGGTGAAAGAGTAGTTTTACATATATATATACTTGGAAAAATGGAGGTTTACAAAAATTAACAAATGAAGATACATTTGAGTTTAATGATCCAAAAGATACAGAAAGAATAACCATTCAGACAAACAACCATATGAACAATTAATCCAAAAGGAACAAAAATAAGAGAAAAAAGAAAGTGACTTTCCAGGAAATAGAACTTAGTCTTTTAAATAGTATTTTAAACGTCGATAACGAAGCCGAGGTTGAAAGGAAAAGTAAGGCGAGTATGGACAACAAATTTAAGTGTCCTGAGGATATGGAAATTCCTTCCTTTACTACTTTTGTTGACTTTCCTGCTTACATAATAGGCAAGGTAATGTGCGTTAAGGAAAAACGCTAACAAATTAATAAGATGACATGGATTGAAAAACAAGGTGATTTATTAGAATCGAGTGATAGTCTGGCACATTGTATTGCAGCAGATTTACATATGACAAAGGGTCTTTCAGTCCCGTTTAAGCAAAACTTTGGACGTGTAAATGAACTTAGAAGACAAGGATGTAGGCGTGGAGATGTAGCAACTCTTGAAGCTGATAATATGTTTATCTAATATCTAGTTACGAAAACATTTAGTGACCAACGACCAACTTTGACAAAATTTAAAGCAGCTTTGCTAGNAATGAAGAAACATTGCTTATACAACAAAGTAAAGAAGTTGTCAATTCCAAAACTAGGATGTGGTCTAAATGGTTTTAAATGGAGAAAAGTAAAGCAAATATTGCAGTATGTTTTCAAGAGAGTTCCTATTCAAAACACGGTTTACACATTGCCTTCGGAGAGTGACGCAAGACTGAATAGCCCTACGTCAACAGTCATGTATCTAGACCCTAATAGAGAGTTGTACAGTAAGAAAAATCTGCTAGTACTAGGTAGTCTGGTAGATCAAAGTAGCAAAGCTATACCAGTATTAAATTTTTCTCAGACTCCAACCTTATTGCGAAAAGGTACCAACTTGGGTCAGTTGTTACCATTACAGGAAGCTCCAATAGAAGATCGTAAAGATAGCCAAATGGTAGGCATGATAGATACCGATGAAGCTACCGAGTTTCATGTGGAAGACATACATATAGGACCCGATGTAAATGATGAACAGAGGCAACAAATAATTGACCTCATAGAACAAAACAGACATATTTGCTTTTAGTTTTCAAAATATGCGAGTTACGCATACTATACAGCACGAAATAGACACAGGAGATGCTTGACCAGTTAAGAGGCATCCCTACAGGGTGACCTACAAAGAGAATGAAATTATTCGATCTCAAGTGGCGGAAATGCTTGCTGCGAATATTATTGTTCCTAATTCTAGTTCTTGGGTGGCACCTATAATACTAGTAGAGAAGAAAAATACTAGTACTAAACGTATTGTCGTTGATTTCGTGCTTTGAATTCGGTCACTAAACATATCCCATTTCCGCTTCCGGTTATTGCAAATATACTGTATTAACGTATCTAGGCGGAGCACGTTTCTATTCGACCTTGGATCTCTTCAGCGGATTCTATGGTATAGAGGTAAAGCCTGAGGACATGGAAAAGACAGCTTTCGTAACCACTGATGAGTTCATACGCATGTCAATGGGCAAAACTGGTGACCCTGGAACATTTCAACGTTGTGTAAACAAAGCTTCTTTTAAGTTAAAGTATCAAAACTGTCTTGTGTATTTTGATGACGTTATCGTGTTTAGTTCTTCGTTTGAGGAAGAATTAGAAGCCCTCAAGCAAGTATTTAATGTGTTACGGGAAGTAAATTTGTAAAAGTGTCACTTCTTCCTGTTGGAAGCCCTTATCATGGGATACAAAGTCTCAGCAGAAGGCCTTGCACTGGATGAAGGAAAATTAAAATCTGGGAAGGACTTTCCAGTGCCTAAAACAGTTAAACAGGTATCTTGGATTATGCGAATATTATAGGCAATTTGTAAAAGACTACAATAAAATAGCTAGACCATTAATAGATCTCACTAAGAAAAGTGAAACTTTTCTTTGGACTGAAAAACGGCAACAAGCTTTTAATTGCTTGAAAGAGAAGTTATTATCAGCACCCGTGCTGACGCATTTCAATCCAGATGCGGTACATGAACTCTATGTAGACGCAAGTGGATATNGACTTGGAGCAATTCTCCTTCAACAAGAAAAAGATGGGAAATTTCATCAAGTAGCCTATATCAGTAGATCTTTAACACCTGCAGAAAAGAACTATTCCACGAGTGAACAAGAGTTACTCGCAATAGTATGGTCTCTAGGGTATTTTAGGCCTTATATTGGACAAATTCCAGTCAGAGTTCTAACTGATCATCATGCCAATTGCTTTTTAAAATCCATGAAGAATCCAGAAGGTCGATTAGGCCGATGGGCCTTGCAGCTTAACAATTATCAACTAGATATCAGACACAAATCTGGTCGAGCTCACACTGACGCAGATTGTTTATCTAGAAATCCAGTTCTAGAGGGCACTAAGAGAGATGAGGAGGAGGCTTGATGACACAGAGAATTTCAAAACCCAACAAAAAGAAGATGAAAAGTTGAAACAAATTATTTTTGAACTAGAGAATGTAGCTCTAGACGATAAATCTAGAGAGCTTAAACAGTACTTGATGGTGTTTTATGTAGAGTAAATAGAAACAGCTTTGGAAATACATTTTTATTTATGATTCATACAGGTATGATACAATATTTCATATATAAGCATCATGATGAACCTACAGCAGGTCATCTAGGAATAAGTAATACGATACAGAAAATAAACGCTAGATATTTTTGGATCAAGATGAATGACGCCATAACGCGTTATATTAAGAGTTGCCATGACTGTCAAACGCGGAAGAAACCGAAACTAGCACTAGCTGGTTTGTCACAGCCCATAAAGCCAAAGGACATATGGGACTTGGTTTCGATTGACCTCATGGGTCCGTTTCCCACTAGTAGAAATGGAAATAAGTGGATCATCTATGCGATAGATCACTTAAGCAGATANGCGATTACTAAAGCATTACGGAATGCTCAAGCACCCAGTGTAGCTAAGTTTATCGTCGAAAATATAATCTGCATATACGGAGCGCCAAAGCAACTTTTTTCAGACAGAGGACAGACCTATATGAGTCACCTTGTAACTGAGGTGTTACAGGCAAATTCCGTGTGCGAGCGCTTCAATCAGAGTCTCATTAATATGTTATAATTGTATTGCGATACCCCACAACGAAGATGGGATGAATATTTAAAGCTTGTGACTTTTGTGTTCAATATAGCAATACAAGATACTTTGCAGGCCACCCCGTATGAACTCATGTTCGGGAGACAAGCTTTAATACCCTCAGAAACTAGTTTAAATATTGATATTCAATTTCAGTACACACAAGATGTGTGTTAGGATGAGTAGAGACCTAGCAAGGCAAAATATCCAAGAGCAACAAAGGAAAGATCAAGTAAGACTAGATACGAAACGTAGAGACGTAACATACCAAGTAGGAGATTTGGTAGTGGTATATGTTCCAAAGAGGTAAAAGGTAAAATCAAAGAAGTTTTTTCATAATTTTCAGGGACCGTTCCGGGTCGTACCACAGACCTCACTCGTGAACTATAGGATAAAACCTGTTAAGGGCAGAAACGCTACAACAGATGTAATTCATGTATATCGCATGAATAAGTTTTATCCTCCAAATGAGTGGTCTCCCGAGGAGGAGAATATGGTGGAAAATGTTGTAAATGACGATGATATCGATGAAGATGTAAATATAGATGATGTAGCAAATCATGCATATTCTCTGCGTAGTAATTTAAGAATTATTGATATATAGTTATGTTGTAATAAGTCATTAAATGCAAACAAATTGTTTTGAGAATAATCTGTCTAAGTTGAATCTGTCAATAATCCACCTTATAGGAGTTTTTAATGAAATATGTTCCCTTGGCATATGAGCAAGTTATGTATAATATGAAGATTATATGAATTTTAAGAGCACAAATTTTAATATTGAGAATTGAAGAAAATAATACAATGTGATACAGTTTAATGGAAGTTCTACGAAGAAGTAATGAAGTAAAAATGATGATTTTTTAGATGATATTTAAATGTATATTATGAATAATATATGTATGGAGAATGTGTTTCACAAATTAAGTAGATCTACGAATGCCTGATAATAAGTAATCTGGAATATCAAGATGCATATTGGTGTTTCAAGTACGTCGATTACGCTTTTCTTTTGGCGATACCAGTATATAGATATTATGTACGTAAAGGATAGTGGAAGAATTTTAATGAATTAAATAGTTGCATTTTTTAGAAAGAGTGATTATAAATATGAATTAGTTAATATATTTTATAATGTGCAATACTGAATAATATGAAGTAAATAGTTATGAAGTGAAATAATGAGTAATTGTGAAACAATAGGGAGAACTCCATAGTGAAACTGGATGTTCTAAAGAGAGCATTACGTTTTAGGAAACGTAAGGAAACTATAATTATCGATAAGAGGATATACAAGGAAATATGTGTCGATATAGTTAAATGCTTTCAAAAGTGTTCCTTGAATAATAAGTAGAGTACAAGTTCGACTATTTAAGTAAACGAAATGATAGATATTAAATCTCTCCTTCCAGAAAATGGCAAGTTTTCAGTTCAGTAGACTATTCCTACTATTCATCACGGTAACTCAAGTCACTGACGTTATTGGAGGGGACTGTGACGATCGGATTCATCCGGTAACTGACACGGCTTTACCTGTGAAGATTATTTCTGGAGTCTACTGGAAATCATTACCTAATGCCACAGTTTACGAGTCAACAGTACCATTAATATTCGAAGCGAACCTACCTCATGTGAAAATACATCAGTTAAGTAATTTCTTAAAAGATACTGAGTGTAATACAGATGATTCTCTTTGTGTTTTATTAAACACTTCTAAATGTGCTAATCCCGTTCAGTGCGAGCTGCACATGGGAATAAAAGACGTCAACCAGCTAGTCAATTTTGAGATAAATAGGTAAGGAAAGTAACCTTTTGGGGAGGAAACCCATGACGAAGTCGTGGACAAAGAGCTCTTTTTGACTTTTTAGGCGACATCACGAGATGGTGTTTTGGAGTAGCCACGCTCTCAGACGTAAAGAAATCAGCACATAATGAAGGAGATTTGCAGAAACAGATATATAGTATAAGGAACTCTCTTCACAGAGATCATATGGACTTAACTCGAACCACAGAGGCATTAGAGAGATACGATGGGCAAGTGGCAGATAGATTCAAGAACTTGACAGACAAACTACATTTTATAGGAGAACAGTTAGATGAATATATAAGGTATGAGCAACTTATTAGTAATGAAGTTAAAAATGGACAGGTATTAAACGCATGGACCGATATATTGACTTTTCAGAGAATATATCAGACTAAGCAATTAATAGATGTAAATAGTATTTTAGGTTTTTGTAGGAGTAGAATGATACCTACTTCATTAGTTACTAAGGATATATTAACACTAGAATTAAGGAACCTACAGGAGAAATTGATCAAATTTGATCATGAATTAGCCATTCCTGTAGAAGATGTTAGCATGTATTTTCAGTTAGAAATAGTTGATTGTGTAATTTCTGAAACTAAAATATTTGTTAAAATAAGGGTACCAATAAGGAAAAGAAATACGACATGAAAATTATTTGAATTAATAGCTACTGCTTTTGCATGGAACGATTCCTCTTGTATTATAATGCATGAAACTGCTTACTTGGCAGTAACTGATGAACAGTTACGTACAATTTTAGGAAGCATTTTACATCAGTGTAATATTTACACTAATAGTTTGTGTTATTTACCCACGTATGCCTCAGATACTCTGAGTAGGGGACCCTTATGTCCTCAAGCGTTATTCCGAGGGTCATCACCTGGTGAACTTAATAAATATTTGGTTTTATATGCCAAAAGGCTACGGGAATAGTCATCACATAAATCAATTTTGACCAAATTGTAGTAACCCATTTGGAGGGTACTGTGACAATGACTTGTTCAGATGGAACCACAAAGGAAATAAATCCCCCCAAAAATTATCCAGGAGCTTTTGAAGTAACATTGCCATGCCACTGTAAATTAATGTTAAATCAGAAAACCATAATTCCGGAACATTTTCCTTGTGAAAATAAAACGGTGCAGTCTTTAAACATTCATCACATAATCCCAGCGGCTTGGAGCAAATTTGAAGCAGTGTCCATTTCACCTTTAAAACCAGATACATTTCTGACATCAAAATCTAAGTGAGTGTTTAATACAAGGATGGGCTGTAGAATCCTCACATTTAAATTTAACTATTCCAACTTCTTTACCAAAGGAATATAATGAAGAAATATACATAGAAACGTAGCATTATTTTGAACAATGGAAACCGGGTCATAGATTCTTAATATTTTGGAATACATTTTTGACCGTGGCCGTAGCCAATGTTTTGTACATTATTTGGAAGAACCCATTGATAGTGGGAACCAATCTAATTCATAGAGTGAAGTCTGATGATTATTTTGAGAACGCTTTATTTCCATATTTGGCTCTTTGTACTTTTGCGTTGAAATGAATCATATTAATGCACTGCATTAGAAAATGTAGAAAGTACTTGCGGAATAAACGCGAAAGAGCACAAGCTCTAAATCGAGAGAACACAATCCCACTAAACAATACCACTTCTCAAGGTTTGTAGAATTAAGAAATGTCTTGAAAATGTACTAATATTGTTCTCTTTTCAGGTCCACACTTGACAGGAGTGAAGAATTACACAAGGACAAATGTTTAGTATTAAGAAATTAGTGAGTAAGTCAACATGATTGTAACCAGCATTAAGTAAGTTGTTCTAACAATAGTATTTAAGAAATATAATATGTGTATTTAGTGATTAGTGGTTACAAATACTTGAGAATCAAACTTAACTTTTCAAGGATAATTATATTGATATTTTAACACGTTTAAGTAATGTTTTACTTTTTGACAAATATCATTTTTATAACAAGTAAGTTAATAGTTAAAGTAGGATGTCCTACCTTCATATATGGATAAATTAATACGTTATTTAATGGAATGATCCCCCAATCGCGTATAAGATATCCCTTTTTAATTATTCTAAACAATCAAGCCCAAGAAAAGTTCCTTTTCTTCATTTAAGTGGAATTAATCATAAAAAGCACTAGCTATGGGTATAAGAATACGTTATTTAATGGAATGATCCCCCAATCGCGTATCCCTTTCTAATTATTCTAAACCATCAAGCCCAAGAAAAGTTCCTTTTCTTCATTTAAGTGGAATTAATCATAAAAAGCACTAGCTATGGGTATAAGAAGCATTTAGCCAATACTAGGCTCAGTAAATGTTCAAGGAAGCAAGGAAGTTCATGCTTATTAAACATATATATAATATCAAGATTAAAATTAACCTTAACCTTCTATTTTTCACTACAGTGATCATGGAGCTTGTAGAGATGTGAAGGCATACTCTTCGGGCAATCCGTTTAAATATTTCTGTATCTGTTGAGACCATGATTCAAAGTTTCTTGATCTAGTCCCGGCATGAAGACTAAGTTCAAAATGTTTTATTTTCATGAAATTTCTAAATCTCTCCTACTGATAAATATTCTAGCACAGAGAGTTGACGTTAGCAACGAGTGGTTAACTTCAACCTTCTGGTTATGCAAATGATGAGTCTTATTCAAGGAAAATGTCGGGCACTAGTAAAAATCCTGCTTGGCTCCTTTCACCGTTATATACAGGGTGTATAAAAAGTCTTGCACGAAAATGAACCCGCCCATGGGGGTGGACCTGGGGAGCAATTTGAATTGGGGAACCCGTGTATGAAACTCAACCGTTACGCCCCTACGAGCAATTGAATATTTTCAATAAGTTTGGCAACGTCGCTCAATCAGAAGCATCGGATGCGGCGTTTGCTTACCTGAGTTGGCAGCGCTTCCCTTCCTAATGTGTCTCCATAGCTCCGTAGCTTCGATTCTGAAATTTCATGTTTTAACCAGTGAGAAGAAAGTACAACAGTTTTTGTGTTCTTTTATCACAAAANTAGTAATGTTCAGTTTTGCAGATTGAGAAATTGTAGTAAAAGGAAGCAAACTAAATGCGGCAGAGTACCGATGAATTTTCCAGTTTCAAACCCTTTAATACACTCAGCTGTGCAGGATAAACAATAAAGGAAACAGCAGGGTAGTCCAGCACGACAGGCAAACGGAGAAAGAGGAAAAACCAAATTGTCAATAAATTTATAATTATTTTTTTATTAATGTATTCCGCAAAAAGAACTAACATTCGGAAGAAGAATCAGACAAACAAAATAATGAAAAAAAAAAAAACACATCAGATTTGAACCACCAGCGATCGCGACTAATTGTGTCGAAGCCAAAACTTTGCCACTGAGCTACGGAGACACATTAGGAAGAGAAGCGNTGCCAACTCAGGTAAGCAAACGCCGCATCCGATGCTTCTGATTGAGCGACGTTGCCAAACTTATTGAAAATATTCAATTGCTCGAAGGGGCGTAACGGTTGAGTTCCGGACACGGGTTCCCCAATTCAAATTGCTCCCCAGCTACACACCCATGGGCGGGTTCATTTTCGTGCAAGACTTTTTATACACCCTGTATAACTAATTGTAATACCCAGTGCTTTGTAAAAGTATTAACCAATGATTAAAACTTTTCCTTTAGAAAATTGCCCAACACCTATACACGACGCTTGAAATAAATTATATTAAAAGGATTTATCGGCGCTTGACAAAGTTCCAGTGAGAAAATGGCCGGAACTTTATAACAATGACTATTTGATTTCACCCCCTTTCGATGGTCGAAGAGGGGCTAAGGGGGGTGGTTTGTCAACCAAAAGCCACCTGAGGGTTGCTAAGCATCCGTACATATTGAGTAACCATATAACTGCGATTTCCCCTGTACATTTTACTGTGTACATTTAAATACAACATACTCATTCGGCCTTTCCATAAATGAAGGTACCGGAAGGTCTTTGTATCTGTGTATAAAATATAATACAATAATCAATGTTTTATGAATTCAATTACATAGTAGATAAGTTTCCAATATTAACAAATATGAAGTTTAATTCATGTAACATTTTATGTATGTAATCGTTACGAAACGGGTGTACAGATTCCCAGTGCAGTGAAAACGGAAAGTTCCCACATGCTATTCCTTTGAACAAACGTGCATAAAAACAGTTTCTATTGTGCATAATAAACTCATTTAAATACAGAAAGTGTATGTTTTGCATGCTTTAAGTGAATGAAAAGGAAAGAACATCAAACAAGTAAGAGTGAAGATTTCAGAGAAAAAATAAACACAAGCAATTAAAACAATAAATTAAACACGATTTAAATAAATATTGACAAACAGAAAGTGTTGCATAAAATTGATAGTGTTATATACAAATGTTAGTGTTAGTGTTAGTGTTAAAAACTTTATTTAAAATACTTAAAACTTTACCTTAACATTCCGTAAGAGGTAAATAAAATACATTTATGTTTTTTAGGAAAATGAGAACGAATATTTAAAGGTCACACTGGATGTCTTCACAGACGCGCGCAGATGATGTCACCAGGATGTCGACAAACCACACACTTGCACAGCCAGCAGGCTTATGTCAACAGATATACCAACTCAGATACCGTACAAGGACAGTGACGCAACCAGGATGTACATTCTTTGAGGCCAGCAAGCCAAACGAGTAAACAATTCGCCAATGAAGTCAGCAAAATCCCACGCGACGACCTTGGAGTACAGGATGTGACTACGCCTTGGCTTACAACATTTCCATGTTTGAAGAAAACGCAAGCTGCGCCCGGTATACGTCCAACATTTAAAAGATGACCGACGAACTACCTAAGGCAGATAAAGATAAGCCTGCAGTCTAACTTTGATATAGTTGGTGACCAGTGCGACCGACACTGATACTACTACAGCATAGCTGGAGTTATATTTTTCTTTCACCTCCACAGCAGTGAGTTAGAGCTACGATTTAGTTAGAAAAGTAATTGGAAATATTAATGTAAAATATAGAATAAATTGTGTGGATTTTAAATACGAAATGCTGTGTTCCGACTATTATTTTATGCTTCATGTGTTTTTCTGGTAATCTTTACTGTTGCAGCTTCTGATCAGTTTTGTGAAATTTATCATTGATGGTGCTGCTTGGGTTTAAACCCCTGTACACCCAGTAATATTGGTAAGTCTTTTTTAGACGTAGGACTTTGTCAGAGTCATGTAAATTAAAGAGTGATATTACACCATTAAGGATTGAGGTCAATGACGACTTAAGAAATTTTATAATAGTGACAGTAAATTGCAGGAGTGTATGCAACAAAAAGGTAGAGATGTGTGCTTTATTAGACGAAACAGATGCCAAATTTGTGTTAGGTACAGATTCATGGTTGACAGAGGATATATCAACCTATGAAATATTTCAGCAGTACCCTAATTTTCATATGTCCTGTAA
>KZ871661.1:41799-53592 GCA_003456935.1 Machilis hrabei | reverse complement strand
ATCCCTGGATCCGCCACTGAGTTGACGACTGTTTATTGTCTGTCAGACAGTCATTCTCAGAGATTTTGACTTGTGTTAAATGTCTTTGATAATTATTGCACTGTAACAATAAGAAATAGGATATTTACAGCCAAGGAAATAAAGCACTCGTATTACTGAAATATCAGTTACGGTCATACGAAAGTAGTTCGAGAGATCTTGGGATGAGTGAAGCGAGAGACTTCTTCTTTCGCTGGTTTTATTTCTATATTGATTAGAAAATTAGAAGAGGTTCGCAAACGATTCATTGAGTTTCTAATTGTTTTTAAAATGGAAAACATATCTACAATTTACAGTAAAATAAATAATGTGAAAAAAAGACCCCGCGTGAACTAATGTTCAGGGCATACAAACAAACCATCGTTGAGAGTCGACACTGAAGCTTGTCGAGGTCGATTATGACGATAGCGCCCGACATGCTTCGTCTTACCGATACAAAATAATACAACGTAATTTTACAAAGGATAACATGGTGAAGGTAAACAACAACTTTTGTTTACACTTACTGTTATGATACAGTGTTGCCACATCAGCGTGATCCGGCTAGTGTGCCCCGAAATACATGGAATGGCGTGATATTCTACGAATTTCTCTCTTTAAGTACTCGGTAACCTCCACTTTTCTTGGTAGAAAATGAATGTAGAGGATTTAATTCATCAGCAAATGCGTTTTTAGAGGCCAAATGCTCGCACTGAAATGCCTAAAATTTTAAAATAAGGATGCAGAGCTTTGGTTTGATCATAAAACTACAGGGCTTTATTGAGCCGACTATATGTCCAATATTAGTGTGTAATGTGTTCAGCGATTGTGAAACAATAAACATAGATATTCAAACAAGGAGGTCACTCGTATCCTCGAAATTGCTCAAACTACTTTAAGTGCAAAATAAAAATGTTAATTGATTCAGTGAATCAAACCTAATTCCCGTTCTTTGGTGAGAGTTAAATATGAAAATCAAATTTTCAACACATTTGCGACATACTGTACTACCTTGAAATGTCGGGGGCATTAACTATTACAGAGATAGTAATTTATGATGTATTTTCTTTTCATTTCAGCCACTCCTTGTACGTCCGTGTGGTTTTGATCCTATTNTGATGTTAACTGCCAGAGAAAATATTGTGGCGGCACGTATAGCACATAGAATCCACGAGCTATCTTCTCTTCCAACAACTTTGCCACCTGATTTACTCTTACGTGCACATATTGAGCTGAAGGCACTACAAATGTTGCCACTGCAAAAACATGTGCGAAGNGAAATTGCCTCGGCAATGAGACGGGATTCGANNTTTCAAACAGNGAAAGGATATAAACGTGCCAAGCGACAATCCTTGAGGACAATACAAGATGTGTTCGAGTTTGATCAAATGGCGGAAAAGCATCGCATAAAACTCGATGATTCAGAGACTACTGCGAAATTATCAAGAATCGCTCACCAAATGGAAAAAACACGACGTGACAAAGAAAAGGACCGTTTGCAGCGAGAAAGAATGCGACGGTTACTTGCTGAAGATGAAGAGGGCTACAGGCAACTCATTAACCAAGAAAAGGACAAAAGGTTGGCATTTTTGTTAGATCAGACAGACCGTTTTATATCTAAGCTAACCGTNTTAGTGAGAGAATTGAAGGCAGGCACTATGGGCGGTGTAGAGTCTGATTCACAACAGTCAAGNCAGACTACCTCCACTTTAACAGAAAGTAGCCTGTCTCAGGTAGAGGATTCCCAGGATTATTCAACGGAGGGAGACGGCACGTCTCAGATAAAGGACTCTCAGACAATAAGTGATGATTCTTCGATTGCTGAAGATAAGATAGTTGATGCTGAATCAGGCTCTGTTGATCAACTGGCCAAAGTAGAAGACGATGATTATCGTTTCCGCGGTAATGAACAAACATATTATGGAAGTGCGCATACTATTCGTGAAGAAGTANATGAGCAGCCCCGGATGCTGATTGGTGGCAAACTCAAGGAATATCAACTTCGTGGTTTGGAGTGGCTTGTCTCTCTCTACAATAACCANCTCAACGGAATTTTGGCTGACGAAATGGGCCTCGGGAAAACTATACAGACAATTGCGCTAATCACTTACCTATTGGAGAGCAAAGGAGAAGTTGGNCCATTTCTCGTTGTTGCACCACTTTCNACACTTACAAATTGGAAAAGCGAGTTTGCCAAATGGGCTCCTTCCATTACTGTGTTTTGCTATCATGGACCACAATCCGAACGCAAACGTGTTCAACGTCAGTACCTTGCGATGGGTTTTAACGTGGTGCTCACCACTTATGAACTGGTTGTGAAAGACCGGTCTGCTTTCGCGGCAACAAANTGGCTGTACTTGATAGTTGACGAAGGACATCGAATCAAGAATCATCGGTGCAAGTTATCTGTCGCCCTGAAAAAACATTTGACTGCTCAACGTCGTCTTCTCCTTACTGGAACTCCTTTGCAGAATCGCTTGCCTGAGTTATGGTCTCTCCTCAATTTCCTACTTCCGTCGATCTTTAACTCCTGCTCAACTTTCGAGGACTGGTTCAACGCTCCTTTTGTCACCGCAGGGGAGCAAGTGCAGCTGAATGAAGAGGAAACGGCGCTTATTATTCGACGCCTTCACAAGGTAATGTATGACATTCATGAACTGTTTTGACGTCTTTGTCCAATCCAAGATAATAGTCAGCAAATGAATATTTGATCTAAAGGTTCTGAACATTTCGTGATGTAAAGAAGGGAGGTTGACGGCAGTTTGCCTTTTAGAGAGGTGCTACGGTTTTGATGGCGTGAGAAGACCTGATATCCTTTACATCTAAAAATCCGATGTATTCGTGGCATAATCTTGGATTGAATACAGCTAATAAAAGCCAGAGTTAGATTGTACCATTCAGTAGACCATTAGCTGACCTTTTTTCCCATTTAATATTGTAAAGTGGACAACAGCATGAACTACATACAAGATGATTCAAAATTCATGAATCATACTTGGTGAAGATATTATTTAGACTATCTAAGAGGAAAACTGATAAAATGCCATTTAATGCTTCATTTTCGAGTAAAATNTCGCTACGCCTTATACAATTAAAAGTTAATCAAATGAAATTATTTTCACGACTTGAATAAAAGAATCCCAGTGACATTTAAAGTGTATGGCAAATTATTTTATTTCAGATTAACTAGCCTTTAATTTAACGCCTAAGAATTGTAGCTTTATTGCAAACAAGATATAGTACCACATCCATATTTAGTACGTTGTAAAGCATACTGAATTTTGGTATTGAGATGTCAGGTGACTTTTTTTAAGCAGTGTACAATGCAAACAACTTGGTTTTGGCTACCAGAGGTAGCAGATTAATTTATTTAACCATTTTACGTTTTGGCTTCAAAATACTCAAATAAACAACCTTAACAATATGAATTTTGAATCTTCGCGTATATTACAGCTGAACACCGCTGTTTGGAATATAGGTATTCAGCCAGCTTTGCAATTCTTACATAATGATAACGTAAAGATGATCACTATATAAACTGTTGTTGAGGTAAAAGTGGGACGAGCAATCAAACTTTAATAGGAATAAATACAAATGATTAAATGAACGACCAAAACAATTCTGAAACGCTGTTGCAGACTATCTGGGGATAATCCTACCACTTGAATCAGAGTGCACTAGAACAAGGAAAATAATTTTCTTTAATATTGTAATCATCATTTTGTCCGTTTTTCGGTGTTTCTTTACACATAAGAACTACAACTATTAGTAATATGAGCATAACTAACACGGGAAAACATGTACAAGTTCGGTAGGGCATAAACTATAATATGTGTGATGTAATGCCATGCATTCAGCAAGTTAGGCTACTTTGTGTTGAACATAGCCATTTAATTAGCTTAGATAGAAAAAGCCTTATCAATATTTTATTCTAATACGTATGCTAATAGTTGAAAAAAAAACTATCTTTGCAAAATGTTAGAGACAGTGTCGTGCAAAAGTATGTTTTTTTAAATATAGATTCAGAGTAAATATAAATAATACAATAAATTTGCATAGGCCGTGATAACGTGTAGTGCACAATCACCTCGACACTTATAAACAGACTCAACCTAACAGAATACATTTATTAAAATAAAACAAAACGGTAACGTGTAGGGAATGTTGTTTCTTCGATGCTTCTATTTCGCATCAAGTAATATGATAATTTGATAAAGTTTCGGCCATTTTTATTTTTATTAGACTGGTAATAACATACGATTTAATCAAACTTTATTTGCAGCGAGACCATTTTGTAGAATAAAGGATATTGGAAAGAATGTATTCGGGGTACGATCCTGGAACGTCACAAAATAGAAACGCACACTACACATTTTCACCTAATTTGTCCTTACTACATCCACCCTGAAAAGGATGATGAGAAGTCTTGCACACAGGTACATCGAGAAAATATGCTTGTATTTTGAAATTTAGTCTCACAAGAAAACTAAATGATCTTTATGTAGAAATGTGTAAAAACTCTCAGATTATAATAGCATACCTTAGTAGGTCTCGATGAGAAGACCTTATCGCCCGACAAACATCTGTCAGTCTGTTTCCATCCAAGTTGACTGAGTGATTATTGCTATAGATGCCTATAGACAAATTGTTTGTCTCCCCATTTGATAATATTCAGGATCCTTTGAGACACCAACGTAAATTCTGGTTTTGTCGTATCCATCACCAAAGATCTTTTAGGTTAATATAGCGGGATAGCTTAATTAGCTTTACTTTTAGAGGGTGGATTGAAAAAGCCCTTTGTGAATCTAAAGATGCCTCTCGATGAAATCTTAATTTCTTGCTATCGTAAAGGTTGGTCTCNCTAATAGCAATAGATCTNNAACTCTTTTATGCCTGTTATGTGGCTGGCCTTCAATGAATTCATACATTTATGACAGTTTGTTTCANCAACCTTCACNNTGACAGTGCTGCCATAGGTGCACTTCTTCACAAATCATTCCTTTTGCGAACATTGATCTCGTCAAATCAGATGATAGTCTGAGACGCCCGTAGACGAATTCTTACTTTGATGTCTCCCCAGAGTGAAGAACGCCCAGAAGTCGTGAGTGCGGCTATAGGGTCGCTACTCTCACACACACACGCGCGCGCAAAACAATAATAATAATAGTAATAAATAGATTAAACCATCTTTGCTGACATCACCAGTAAATTGTCTTTGTGATCCTTAGGTGCTGGTGATGTGATCGATTGAATGGGCTTAATCTCAAATGTGTTATTGACTTTCTTATAGCTACTCAGCAGAAAATGAGTATGTGGCCTTAGCAGTAAATCAATGAAATAAGCACGACACTCCTCTAAAAGTGATNTTAAAACGGCATTATAACGTCAACGTGACTTTAAAGTAATATGAAATCAATGCAGTAACATTAACTTTAGGAATAAATCCNGATACTGGTTTTAATTGGGTTAACTTCGAAAATGTTTCTTAAATTACCAACAACTTAAATATTGAATAACAAAGCATATTGTTCAATCGAATCCCCCTTTGACACAGTGAAATCCCAAGTAAGTTGCTGGAAAAATGTTTGTTTAGACGAACACTGGACATAGGCCTAATGTGTTCTAGACAACTCGTTTATGTGTTACAAAGAGTTCCATTATCAAATGTGTATTTTGAATATGTGACCCTTTTTTAACTTTCAGGTACTGCGCCCGTTTCTACTTCGTCGTTTGAAACGTGAGGTTGAAGCTCAACTGCCCGTAAAGACCGAACACGTGATTCATTGTGAGATGTCTGGTTTACAACGCTGGTTATACCACCACATGCAGACAGATGGCGTCCTTCTTCTCGGAAATAAGCGTAACTTGCCAGTATCAAACGTAGTAATGCAGCTGCGGAAACTTTGCAACCATCCTTTCTTATTTCCATCTATTGAACAGGCTATNTGTTGCCATGCTGGTCTAACGGGATGTGCCGATGGGAAACTTTTGTGTCGCACTTCAGGAAAGTTTGAATTGCTCAGTCGCCTGCTGCCCAAGCTGAAAGCNTCAGGCCATCGTGTGCTCATATTTTGTCAAATGACCATGTTGATGACAATTCTTGAAGATTTCTTGGGATGGTGTGGATTTGCCTATCTCCGTCTTGATGGTACTACNCGGTCTTCCGAGAGGGAAGAACTAATCCACAAGTTCAATGCTACCGATTCACCGTACTTCATCTTCATGCTAAGTACACGAGCTGGTGGCCTCGGTCTGAACCTTCAGTCTGCAGATACCGTTATTATCTTCGATTCTGACTGGAATCCACAACAGGATCTTCAAGCCCAGGATCGCGCACATCGTATTGGTCAAATACGGGAAGTGCGTGTCTTCCGTCTTGTAACTGTTGGNTCTATTGAACAGCGCGTTCTTACTCTCTCTCGGCATAAGCTAAATGTTGANGGGAAAGTTATCCAGGCTGGTATGTTCAACGAGAAGTCGACAAGTGACGAAAGGGGGCGTTTTCTGGAAACTCTACTTCAAGCCGANGATTCAGAAGATGGTGCAGATACATCAGCTCCGAATGACGATACGCTCAACGAAATTGTAGCNAGAAGTAATGAGGAACTTGTGTTGTTCAGGCAAATAGATGAAGACAGACAACGTAAGCGTTCGGAATCTGCCGGTACTTCGTTTGATTCTGCTCTTGTCTCTGAGGAAGAGCTACCTTCCTGGCTTTTAGAGGAGAACACTCCTNCATCTGNANNTCCGTTGACCGCAGTAACTGTCTTTTCAGGGGAGAGTGATGATGATATTCGTCCACAAAAAAGGAAAAGAATAAGATATGTTTTCGACAGCGACACCGAAGATGAATCCCCGGAACCCACACAGCGTCGNTCCAATCGTGAAAGGAAAACGACNTGGCGTGATGAATGGTACGCAGATGACATAGACGATGTTGACACCGTTCCAAAAATACAACGAAAGCATGTGTCAGGTAAGAAGAAACTTTCTCGCCGTAAGAAGATCAGTTCAATGTGCAAGTGTTGTGCTGATGCCCCAGCAAAAAAAGTACTGCATGCAATAAAAACGAAGATACTTAAAAGCAAGAAACATCACTAG
This sequence comes from Machilis hrabei, assembly GCA_003456935.1. NCBI lineage: Eukaryota > Metazoa > Arthropoda > Insecta > Archaeognatha > Machilidae > Machilis > Machilis hrabei. The sequence continues at coordinate 46,473 of KZ871661.1, read as the reverse complement.
TGTGTTTTATGAAAATTGTTCCATGTAGTGATCTGCAGGACTGTTTAAACACACCTTGGAGTGTTACGGAGAAGATAATGTGTTTGATACTTTGAAGTTTTACGTACATTACACAGACTTACTTTTCGTGATTTTGAACATTTAGTGAACTTTTTATTTAGCGCGTTGCACTCAAACCATTGAGGATGCTGTTTACACGTTGTGTGTTAATTTCGTTTTACTTAACTAGTTGTATTGCATGTTAAGAGTTAATTCAATAAACTCTATTGAAATAATTGCCAATAATCTGTCACTCTTATTACTTGTATTTTAAAAGTTATCGGCAAAGCGTTTAACATAGCTTTCCTTTGAGTAGAACTCAGTTGCAAACCAAAATGAGACTGTGAAGCTAAATTTATAATTGGTTTGATAGTGGAGTTCGTGCGTGTTCAATAACTTTGAAAATAAATTTAAAACAATCTAAAGTTGTATTATTATCTCAGATGTACTTAAATCATCAAAAACCTATCTTAAGTCTGACAGTCCAAAAGAGAGTTTTACCTGGAAGGGTGTGACTTTATATTTCATTTTAACATGAATGAGCTAGGGATAGTAGCTCAAGATACAGTGACGTGCGGTGAGGGGAATCAAGGTTATCACTGCTTGCCTAAAGTTTTGAGTCAAAACTAAAGTTTATTAAATAATTATACCAAAAAAAGGTTTTATCCATAGTGTCTCTATGTGCACCTGTGCAAGAAACCTATTTTATATATAAACGATTGTACGTATGTCCTCCCTTACAACGAGCACTTTTGTTTTATCTTCGATTTCGTTTGTAATTTTCAGTTCCCTCCATAACGTTAGCGTCTGAAAGCGTTACCATGGGAACCGTGACGTGTGTTGGTTTNNATCTNTGNGATTGGCTGAATGCCACCGTGCTTTANAGCCAGCAACCTCAAATGTGATTCCCTTGACGTGAATACTAAATACGACCGTTGTGAAAGCAAGCGCTGTAGTCAGGATATCGGCAATGCATAACTTGAATTAAATGCGTTTAATAAAACTAAGGCAAAGGTGATGGTATCACAGAAGCCTATGAATGTCGTAAATGTTAGATGTTGACTTAACAGTTATAGCATCAAGTACATTTTTGTTGGAGGGGGAGAAGTCAGTTTGGAAACGTTTTGTCAGGAGAGAAGAGGGAGATAAATTAATTAACGAAATTATTATTGTTTACTAAAAGCTTGATTCAGGGCCGCATTTAAGCACAGGCTACCTAGGCTGCAGCCTATGGGCCCGCACCACACACACCAAAAAAAGAAAAAAGCTTAAAGATTTTCAATTCTTTTCATTTTTATCTCATCAATGAATTAACTTCTAAATACTGTATAGTAAAATTGTCTACAATTTAATAATAAACTTTAATTTTTTTTTAGGTTTTTAGTTAGAAAATTGCTCTAAAATGCAATTTTTGCAGGTTGATTTTCGAAAAATTTCAGGGGGAGGTCCCCCGGAACCCCCGGTAGGGCCAGCACCACAGGTTCAGCCTAAGGGTCTACAGAACCTAAATACGGCCCTGGCTTGATTACTTTATTGGTGAAAAAATGGTAGAGGGTAACGCGATTCAGCCAGGGAAAAAAAATCTTAAGATAACCCTATAAGTTTCTAACGCGTTCGGAGTAAGAATGGCGCCCGTAAATAAAAATATTCATTATAAAGCAGGGAAATCTTAAGAGTGAACGTCGCTGGGCGAGTCGAGGTTACGGGAGTAGAAGCGTATAGTAGCTGGAGTGACCATAAAGTAAGGTGCAACAGGTATTGACAAATATAAAGATTAAGTGGGCAGAAGTAATAAATAACCCACATATACATGAGTATAAACACTAAAAAAAATGGTGGTCAAAGACATGCCATATAAAATAACAAGCTACAAATAAACTAAAATTTGGTAATACATTGAATAGGGTAATTTTAAAGGTGTTGTTGTTACCAAACTACAGAAGATAGCAAGGTAACTGGTGAAGCGTCACCAGTATAAGAAAAACAAGGTAACTACTGCCAAGTGAAGTATGTAATATAAGGAAACCTGAGGTAATAAAGAAAGAACTCGTGAAAATTTACTCTAACGACAAGAGCTAGAAATCCACCCGCCACTCTGCGATTTTCGTAGAGGTAGGGAAGTTATCTAAACTTTTAATTTATCGCGGACGGGAGGTCNGGCTAGAGGACGGCCTGATTTGTTGTAGCATTCTTAAACTTCGCAGCTGAAGAGTCCCAACAGCTGAATCAACATAAGTATAGTGTTGCGAAGAGGGAAGTGTGACAATAGGTTCTGCTGAATGGTCGGTGCCACCATGAGAATGTCATTCAACGATTTGCCATGATCAGCGTTGGCTGAGGCGTCAAATACTACACGTGTCCTTGTAGTTGTGCTTACATCTTTGAATACAAGATGATGGAGTAGGTAATTCGTTGTCGACGTTTCGCAGTCATTCCCATTGTTTACACGTCGCATGTGTCCAAGAGCTTCATACTCAGCCAGAAACCTTGCGTATTCCTCTTTCAGCTCCTCGTTCCTGTTTAGTCGTCTTTCTAGTTGAAGAAAATGTCGATAAACAATATCTCGTGAATTGCCACGCTTCGTTGGATCATCCTTGAGTGGTAGTTGCACGATGAATCTTCCTGATGAGTCTCGTTGAGTGTGACTGTCGAAATGCTGCTCGCAAAGACGTTCTTCACTGGTGCGAATGGGCTGATTCAAATCTTCGAGTTGTCAGAAGCGTTGTAGTTGCTGATTCAAGTCTATGTCTAAAAGAAAAAAAAAATGCCTTCGACGTTTGTTGAGGCCCTCATCTGTTGAAGGCTGATATTTACCAGACANATTCCAACCAAAGACTGGTTCTTGTAGAACCGGATAAGTACCGTAACTTGCCTCCTTTCTTCCTGAGCGCAGGATGCGAAGAAATAATTCTGCGCCAATGAGCAAGTCTATACGATCAAGTATGTTGAAGCGTGGATCTGTAAGTTGGATCTCTCTTGGTAGATTCCAGTTGAAATGATTGATATACTTCATGGGCAGCTCACCGGCATTAGCGTTACCCAAGACATACCACGTGGAGGTTGCACGGTTGGATTTATGTCTCTTGGTGTTGGGTGTGTGTGTGTGTGTTTTGTATGGGTGTTTTGTGTATGTGTTGTGTGCATAAACATACACAAATCAAAACATGAAGAAAATCAAGTCGTTGTTATTATTCGAATCTAAACATGTTCCGGATCCTTNTTTCATGTTTTCAAACTTTTTCAAANCAAACANCACTTAGTATCTCAGAGATTTGTTTACAACCATAACCAATTTACTTTTGATTTTGGTACAAACATCGAAGTAAATGCACTTCTTGAACCTTTCAGGTAAGCAGCTGTTTGTACGTAGTTCAATTTCATCGTTTGTCGTGAACACATCTACAAAATGTCTGATTTTTCCCCAAACGAAATAGTTGATATTTTAATGNTGATAGGTGAAGCGCGACGGAATTACGCATTGGCGCGACGCATATTTAGAGGTCGTTATCCTCATCGTAGATGTCCGTCGCAACCAGCGTTCGCTGCTCTTGAGGGAAGAGCTCGTCATGGATTACGGTCTCGTAAGCGAAGAAAAATAAATCTTAACGTGGACGATCCAAGAACNCTTGCAGTACTGGGCATGATTCATAACGATCCTCACATAAGTTTACGTTAAATTCAGCGAAAACTAGGCGTCGCAAAGTCAATTGCTCATAGGATATTGAAATCGGCACAGTTTCATCCTTACCACATCATTTTGGATCAGCAGTTGTCAGAAGCTGATGCAGTTAATCAAGTAAATTTTTGTAATTGGGCAAGACCGAAAATTCAGGAAGACGAAACATTCTTTGACTTTGTGTTGTTTTCTGACGAGGCAACATTTCACAATGTAGACACAGTCACTCGACATACCAGCCATTATTGGAGTGATGTAAATCCTCACTGGTTTCGTCAAGTTGACAGACAACATCAGTGGAGTTTGAACGTACGTGTGGTGTGGGATTGTCAACGGCTATCTTATTGGACCTTATTTTTTTGACGAACATCTAAACGGAGCGCGTTACCTTCAGTTCCTTCCAGAAGATTTACCTGGCCTTAAGGAAGACGTTGACTTGCATACGAGAAGAATTTGTTGGTTTCAACAAGATGGCGCACCCTCTCATTACTACAGAGTGGTCGGTGATTATTTTAATTTAGTTTTGCCAGAAAGATGGATAAGACGAAATGGACCGGTTTAAATTGTATGGCTGAAAGTAGTTTGTAATATGATTTATTTATTTTGTTATAACGAATCCAATATTCTTGTGAATTTTGTACACAAAATCAAAAGGACAATAATAAAAAACTAAACTATATATGGTAAACATATTTATTTATAGGATATTCACATTTGGCTATAAATGGCTGAAGNTAATCATCTTATTTAGTTTAGATTAAATGGTTGCCTTCTTAACTGGAATTGCTTTAGCTGTATACGTACAGTATACACGTTTGGTTATGCCTCTTCAAGACTTCAATATGACCCTACATGACGTCACAAATCGTCCCCCATCTCGCGGAAACTAGAATATTCTAGTTTCCGCGCCCCATCTCACGAACTGACGTAACTCAAGAAAATCAAAATTTGAGATACGT
>KZ871658.1:36143-46858 GCA_003456935.1 Machilis hrabei | reverse complement strand
TTCTCCCGGATTAGAACCACTGGAACTTCATGTACTGTTTTCAGAAGCACACGTTATTCTCAGTGAGCTATTTAGAATCGTAAATATTTAGGTATATCAAGAGTAATATATAGGAATATATTTAATTTTAGTTTTTAACAAATACTATTATGTTTTTTTCATTTTAGTCAGAAAAGGACAGAAATGATTTTATGCATCAAGTATCGCACACTCTAGTAAGATTTGCTAGCTTTCTTTGACATACACTACTGATTTCGAACCAATTGAACCTCAATGACTGCTTTCGGAAGTTCACGCTTTGCCGACTCAGCTAGTTAGTGTGTTTTTTTTTTTTAGCGTTATTGCACTAGGAACCGCCTGCGGGCATTACATCCGGTGCGCTATAGACTAACGATTATGGCCACTTTTTGTTCCGACATTGAGTGCACACACTTAGGACAACACAAGTGAGTGCTCAGACTTAGGCCAACACAAGTGCACACTTAGGACAGCACAAACATCCAAGTCTTACGCGGGATTCGAACCCACGACCTTTGGGACAGGAGTCAGGCACACTACCTACTCCCCCAAGCAGGTCGACATTAGTTAGTGTTGTTAAACTAATTTGTTTATCATGATTAAAAATTTCATTTTAGTTTTCAACAATTAGTGAGGAATAATCAGTAATGAGATTCTGAATAAGCTAACTCGCACTTTACAAGTATTATAGCTATTGAACATTGTATGATATCTAAATGTAAACCTCATTAAGTAAAATTATCTTCCTTCTAATGTATACCCAAATGTTGTATACCTCGTGATGAATAGGAAGAGCTATTGTGAAGCAGACGCCAACGGAATTGTGGGAGATATGGGACTGCATGTGATAGGAACCTTTCATTACCTAGATAATTTCAAGAATAAAAATAGTTACCTCCCTTTTTATAAACCCGGGACAAAAACCGGCGGCAACACAACAGATTTCTACACAAATGACAACCAATCTGCGCTTATTCCCGTCACTCGGTTATTCCATTCCTCGTTAAAAGAAGGTTTAACACGTATTGGTTGGTGAATGGTCACGTGTGTCATATTTTAATCTTTTCCGCATAAAGACCTTTTAATGTTAGAAAAAGGTAAATACGTTAATATAGCTCAACATTTTAGGCAAGTAGAGATATAGTGTTTTATGGTTTTGTGAGTCTACTAAAATGATATTAAGTTATATCCGCTAATAGTTCATGCCAAAGCAATGAAAAAAAGAAATTGCAAGAAATTAAGTAATATATTTCTATAAACGTTTAGCTAATTGACCAAACTGTATAACCAGTAGGAAATAGTGTTACAACACTTTCNTAATGTAAATTTTATAAGGCTTACTTAATTGTACATTTTTAGTTGAGAACAGCATGCATTTCTCTGGCCAGACCTTGTGAATGTCTGTTTCCTCAATAATCTTAATTGTGTAAAAGTAAGACGGTGCAAAGGCTGAACATTGAGTATTTACTGAAGTGCATAACAAACATATGATACGAATATTCGGATTATATGATATCACGTTTGTGACCTATTGTGTCTAATTTATACCCATTCCCATTACATCGACCTATCGCGATGATGGAATTTTGCTACTCTCTCTGCCGGTGGGAGCCTCCTTTGCATCCAAAACTTATGGATGGGTTCGAACGTAAGCAATGGGATCAGATGGGATTATCATTCAGTATGTAAAACTTTGCCTGCCTTATTGCCTCCCAGCTATTACACATATTGTAAATGTATCCCTCACAACGGGAATACTGCCATAGTAGTTCGAATTCCTAAGAAACCAAATGCTTGTGAGCCCTTCGAACTACGTCCCATTAGCATGTTCTCAAGTAACTGATTATATTAGTGCCTCAAACTTACTAAATAATTTTCAATCTGGTTTTAGGAAAGGCTTTAGCACCACCACAGCGTTGGTAAATGTTACCGATAACATATATCATGCATTTGATAATCAGGAAGTCACCATCTTGGCCCTGCTTGCCTTTAGTAAAGCATTTGACAGTGTAGGCCATAAAATCTTACTCACGTACATAACTTGGTCGCTTCATATCTAAACAATCGACAGCAAAGAGTCCTGCTAAATAAACAACTATCTTCTCCATTGCTCATCACTAGTGGTGTACCGCAGGGTTCCATATTAGGACCGCTGCTTTTCTAGCTTTTTATCAATGATATTTATTTGCATTTTAGTGATTTAAATTACTATCTCTACGCTGATGGTGTGCCAGTCTATAACCACTGCAAACCGGAGAGCTACTTACAGGGCCTGGCAACACTGAAATCTAATCTCGCTAGAGTTGAGACAAGGGCCTTAAATAATACATTGCAGTTGAATCCAAATAAATGCGAAGTAATCGCTTTCGGCCTACCTCAAATACTTAAACAAATTTACCTCACTAAGCTGACAACTCTTCAGATATGTGATAAATCGCTTCCAAATCTTGAATCTGTTCGATACCTAGGTTTCATTCTTGATAATAATCTTAGATGGGAAAAACATGTAAATACCTTTCGTAAAAAGTATTTTTACACAATAAGACAAGTATATAATTTTAACAAATTTTATTTCCGTAGATGTTAAAAATATTAGTTGAAAGTTTAGTCATGTCCAAACTTGATTATTACGATGTAGTCTATTCAGGACTAAACACTGAAATGGTTAACACACTTCAAAAAGTGAAAAATGCGTGTTTGAGGTTTATTTATAGTTCAAGTAAGAGAGATCACATTTCGCCCCTCTTAAACAACTCGGATCAGCTTAGTTTAAAGTTTAGAAGAAAACTTCATACAGTTATCCTTCTGTACAAGATCAGAAAGTCAAGTTAACCCAATTACATCTACAACATAATTTCTATGCAATCCCATACGTATAGTACTCAAGGTAGACATTGCCTCAAAATACCGAAGCATTGCACTGTCACAGCGAGTAAATCATTTGAAATCAATGCACCAAAATTATTCTTTCGTCCTCATCTCTTTCTGTCTTCAGAAAAAAATTGTATCAGTTATTACAAAGAACAACAACAACTTAACCGATACTAACGCTATCTTTAATGAATCAGCAAAAACTTAGAATTTATAATTTCTTGTAATATTAATTTAATTTTACATAAATGGATGTACAGACATAGCAAATTATAACTTTTCTTACTATGTACCAATTTATTTATCTTTTCTTTTCTTTACTCTTCTTTTCCTTTCACTTCTTTTCTACTCTCTCCTTGTTTTTAAAGTGTTTGTTTACATAATAGTCTGTAGCCAGACATTCTAACTTGTTTACTGTAGCAAACATAATCACTGGAATTGAGTGAAAAATGGGCTTTGAAGCCTAATCTCACGCCAGTAGAAAATAAAAGCCTTATTATTATTGCTTTCACAGTGTCTTCCGAATGCTGAAGAGTCAAACTCGTAGGTTAACCCTTTATACTGATATAACACAAAAGGGGGAAAGTTTATTATGTTTGAAGATAAGATTTTATAGACAGTATTTGCGTAGGTATACCTAAATGTCAATTTCTCTCTTAGTAGGTTTCCGTTTTATATTTTACTATTCAATTATTTGTAAGGAACAGAGACGAAATTAGTATTTTCTGGAAGATGGAAGCTTAATGAAACTAAAGGAAAACCATATAGTTTTCAAAAGTGTTGACAGCTTTTATCATATTGTTTTAATATATCCAAAATGAAAAAACTAAGCACATGTTCTTGTAACAGTATATTTTTCACTGATTAAATTACATCTTGCTTTTGAAGGGGCACGAACACTGAACGTTGGAGTTATAGAACCACTGCGTTGTCCCACGAGCTAATCCATTTAACTAAAAGAAAACCTTGAAATTCTGTAAATAGCAGTGAGGTTGTATTAAGCGTCGTTTTCCCAACATGTACAAATAAGAATCATCTTCGTTAATGAGTCCTTTCATCATTTCGTTCAATCCTNTAGAGTTAATTGTTATTATTTCATTCATTTATTTTGCCTATGCAGTGTTTGCAGTTTCGATTCCTTACATTAGAAAGTGAATCATCTTTTTCAGACTCTTTAGCTCTCTTTATTTTCGGAATATTCCCTTTTTATACCGTTTAATTGTGTTTCAATAATAAATGCGTACCTGATTTCAACACATGTCTTCCACCTCGAAATAAAAATGTAAGGAAAATTACACAAATATAGACCAAAAATAATATCAACAACCTGAAGATACACATATTAAAATAACATGCATTTTCTGATTGTTTATTTTGTTCGACATCAGTTATCAAATACTTCGATTATAAGTATTGTGAATGAAGATCTTACATGGTTCACGCGAATAAAAGATGATGTTGTCACTGATCACTATATTAAACACGTCTTTAGATTAAGAATGTATATGAAATTTCAAAGTTCCCATAAAGGCGAAGGGTCATTAGACAACACCAAAATATGCATATTTTTCGGAAATCCGTATTGTTACCAATTAAGTGGCGTCCACGGTGCTTTGGCCTAAATCACGATGTTCACTAGTAAGCCTCGCTATCAAAGTAATTGTTCTTGTAAACTGAATAAATACATTTGTATAATGGGTTACACTAAGAAACCAGTACACAAAACGTGCAGTACATGTAACGTGCAGTTTGTAAATACCTCACGTACAGCTCATTCTCTGTATGGAATTATTGGATGTTAAGTACAACTATAGTATTTTCACTGCACATAATACTGGTACTTGTGCAAGCCATAGCATAACATTTTATTCGTTTTTAAAATCATTTTCAATTTATCGGTGATAATATACCACAATATAAACAAATTCTGGACCTTTGAAACTTATTCTTCGGTGGATGCTGACCATTGTTTAAATTCTGACATTGACTACTAGTCCAGTGTTTTTAAACCAAACTAACAAATATGAATATTAAAAAGTGACTCCAACTGATGCCACTTCAACATCCTTAAGAATTTCTTGAGAAACGATATAATCAACACGCGACCAAAGCACTGGATTTGAAGCTACTATTGCTGGAGTTCCATAACAGATATTACCAAAACGTAAAGGCATTTCGTCTGCTAGACATTGGTTTTCCACGTGAAACAGCAGGAAATTGGAGAATCAGGCGAATGACAAGAGGATTTAACAAAAAAGCGACACATTTATCTGACATTGCTTTGTCATCAGTAATACAGCAACAGTTTGAGACTCGTTTGCAAGTGTTTATAAAAACTTATTGCAAATATAAAGTCACATTTGCACTGAATTAGTTTTGCATTAGTAACAACCTCTGCCCTACGCCCCCCCCCATTTACATATTTGGTGTAATAACGATGTACTACGTCATATAAACGTCACGTGTGGCTACTATAAAATGGGCACACCTATCCTGTGTACTCTATCCTCATTAATTCCATCATTTGTGTTTTTGCACTCTAAGGTGATAGAATCTACCAAGAAGTGCAACATAATGCCAGAGGCAAGAGCAGCGGCCTTATCCAAGAGCGATAAAGACACCCGAGATGACTTTCACCNTTCCAAACAAGTCGTATGTAAGGTTATCCAGATTTATTGAAAATACAGAAGAGGAGCCCTACTTCGTGTATATGTATGCCATGTCAAAGAGAGAGGTCGGCGCGGAAAATACTACTTTATTTTTTAACACCACATGCAATACATTGACAATGCAATCGATAGCATCAGGGTAGGCCAACCAATAATGAAGGACGTGATGACGCAAACCGAGGACAACACAACAGCTGATGAATTGATTCAAACTGAACCTCTAGTAGTCATCACAGTGGCGTCTACAGCTCAACCGATGCCAACCTTAATCTCTCCTCAAACTCAACCCCAACGTAAGGTGGGGGGTGAAAGAAAGAAGACGAAAGCGACCAACCAGCCGAGACTGAAGCAAAAAAGAAGAGAACCAGAGTATACTACAGTCATAAAAAACGTAAGCCTGTCACCAAGATTGCAGACGTCAAAGCTGTCCTAACCATGAAGTTTCCGACGTTTAAAAGATGCTTGAGGGTCATCGCACGACGGAACAACTGCCAGACCGAGTTTATAAGGGCATTCTTCGCAGACCAGAAAGATGCCCAGAAACTCCAAGATGAGAGACTAAGCATCGGGGAAATTCACCACGATGCGGATCCTTCACGACCAAGAGCGGCCCAAGATGACAAACGAACGAAGTCTACTCAACAGACCCCAAGGGAAAACAATAAACAACTGTTGACGCTGTTGCAGACGTTGATAAACCAACTCCAAAACCAACAATCTACCAGTTAAACCACCAACCATCCTCCAACAGGACCGTATCCAAAATCCACTCTTCTCCACTCCACACAGCCAAAACTTCCACCCCCAGGGAAAATTCCATACCTTTTCATGGCCCCCAAATTTTCATACCATTCCACGGACAGTTTTTTCTTTCCCGCCAAACGCACCACTTCCACGTGACCCAAACAAGTCCAGAAAACACCCCCCACGTGTCCTCTAGTTTTTCCTACCATTTTGCCACCGACCCTTCTGTTCGGCATGATCCCACACATCTATTTCCTTTTCCGAATATCCTTCCTCATTTACTTTTTTCCTACAGGCGCTGAAGGGGTCGTGCCAAGCCGGTACAGACCCGAAGTAGCAGATGTAGATGTTGCAGCCTACGGCTACAACATCTACAGCTTCATTAATTCACATCTATCCTGTGTACGTAATCAGTAAACGTTTGCCAGTAATGGGGAAATGTGTCGACAAAAGCCAATTTTTGACCGCGGGCAGGTAGCTCGGGCTCGGAGGACACACTCTAAACACCTGTACCATTAGAATTAGTAAAGCTCCATCTGACTACTGGATATATTGTGTGATACTGTTTTAACTGAAGATTGGTAATTAAACCGTTCTAATGTATTTAGAGGTAAAGAATGACTAAACATTGGTAATAATTCATTAGTTATTTCAAAAGAACGTGCTTCACCACTGAAGAATTGGAGAAATCACGTAATTGCTGCCTAACATATTTCGGTTGTAATTCCTAGAGTTGCACATAAATATAAGTAAAACTGTTATAACAATAAAAAGAGCATCGTGTTCAAATCAGTCACGACAATAACGGGATTTAATATTGAACAGTCAGTAAACCCAGAATAGATTTGACACCCATATGGATCAACGCACAAAAGAAATAGAGAAAGATTGAATGACCACACTACCCTTCGGGGTAATCCATTGGATAAGACACTCGACTGCGGATCTTGAGATCGTAGGCTTAAATCCCACAGCAGACAGAAAAATTCACACTAGCTCTGAAAGTGATTTCAAAATGCTTAATGACGTAGCAAGTTGAGCTAGTGGATAATGTCCATCTAAGTAGTATAGTAATTAAATAGTCAGAATTGAACAAATGGTACAGCACACTTGTACCAGTCAGACGTCACTCCTATTTTTCTAAATTAATAAATTGTGCATATGAAAAGACCTGAAGGAATAGTTGCATTATACTAATCATTTCAGCAGATATCTATCAATAATTTAGTAGAAAACACTTCGAGAATTCTACCATGTCCATTAGTAGAACTGACTACTCAATAAGTTATTTCTAAATACTAATCGTAATGGTAACTTCTCATTATTCTTTGGTTGCTTAATATGTATTAATTTAAATGGAAAGATGTCATTGTTATTTGGTAAAAAATTACTAATTCGAGTTTAGAGTGCAGGTGCCAATATTTCGGACACAGCCATATTTGTGGGCTGATCCCGTATTATTGCATCAGAGTCTAGCATGACTGGATTAAGCATGAACAGACACCCAGCAGAAGAGTTTACATAGATCAGCCACGCATGGCTGATCCTAGAGGTGAGCGTCGGGTGTCACGACTGGTATCTCAGAAACGACGTGCAAGAGTCATACAAATAACCCACCAGTACAACAGCGGTGAACTTTTACCCATTTACACGTGCATAATGCGCCTCACCTTGCGTCGCCTGGATGATGACGCGCCCCGGAATCACAAACAATGCCTCAAATGGGCGAAGGAACGTCGACAGATGGAATAAGGTCGTCTGAGGTATAATGAGTCCCGTTTCCTGCTGCACCATGTTGATGACCACGTTCACATTTGGCGTAAACAGCATGAAGCCCTATTCTCTTGGTTGCTCAGTTGGAGTTCAATGGGCCGGTAGAAGTGGTGTTCTGGTCTGGGTGACTTTTTCCTGGCACGCCCAAGGACCGTTGTTTATCATCCCACAAACACTAAATGGTGAACGCTACAGGGACCTGTTAGCTGAACATCTTCATCCATATTTGAAGAACTTCCCATCGGGCTCGTATAATTACCGAGTGAATGGAGGAACACATCAAATGGGAATCTCTTCCTAGGCATCTGCGAGCCGTGATTGCACAGAACGGTGGATCGACGCAATATTACGTGGGTGTCCCTAATTAATGCAAAGCTAACTTAGTATTTATCCACGCTATAACCATTTCCGCCATACATCTGAGGCATTTGCTATAAGTTAAAATTACATTAATATATACCAATCCAGATGTCACAGTATATGGATGGACTAAAGAACAACGACCGAGTAACTTAAGTCCAATAACAATTTCGTTTGGAACAATTGTAACACAACCAAAAATTCTTAGAATGATAGCTTGATGGTTGCGGCACTGATATGCTGTATTGCAAACATTGTGGATGTTTAAACTTCGGTTGTTGTTAGAATGCTGGAGACTGCTTGTAACGTTTTACAAATATTAACAGACACCTCTACGAAGATGAAGTTTGACATGCGAAAGCTGTACACACCTGACCAAGAGAGCTAGATGGAAGTTTGATAAGTGGCCGTGTCATTGTACAACTAGCTAATTAATTTACACGGTGTCATTTTAGAACCAAATAATATAAAACAACATAAATAGTATTATTATATTTCTGATAAATGTGTTTTAGTTCAAACAAAATATGGCACATTAAATATAAAAGTTTTATTTGCTAACATACATAAGTGGCAATTTATATATATTAATGATGTATTCTATTCTCTGTAGTTTGTTTTCATTATACTTTAACAGGATAGTATTAATTAAGAAGAGCAATTTGTCAACCTTTAAAATTAAAACACAAAGGCAAAAAAGTTCATCTGGCAAGTTACATTACAAGAAATTAAAAGCACCAAATAAATTTATAATACTGTAAAATTACGTATACTTTGAGCTGTATAATAATACATAAGCATATGTGCACATAATTATATTATGTAGTCTCTGAACGCTTAAGCTTTGAGAACTTTAAAATACAGTTTTGCAATGTATTATTCAAATTTGCACTTATATATTCACTTTCACTTTACATTAAAATACAAACGCTAAATAACTGCATAAAGTCAACTTTCATCAAGTGTTAGTGAATGGCTGGGTCACATGTGTAAAGTGATGCGAGGAAACGCATCAGAAATTAAATAAAGAGCCCTAATTCTACTTTCTGTGTATATTTTTGCCCATGTGTATGAAGAGTATTTCTGCTTTCTACAATCCAGATACAACAGTTAAAGTGCACATGCATTTTTATAAATGTATCTATGCTTACGTATATGAAAGAAGCCTGAAAACACTTGCTATTTATACTTTTTTAAGCCGTGTGTCCAAAAAGTTCCGAAATGGTCGATTATCTCGCAAAATAGCATTTAAATAAAAAATTGTTAAGAATAAAAGTTTACTATTTTGAAGAGTTCTATTTAATTCTGTAAAATTTGATCCGTACCCCCATCCTCCATAATGGGGGAGGGGGAGCGGGGGTTGGCAGGGAGAAACTTTGAAATTTCAAAAGGGAACCACCATTATTTATTGCACATTATGATTCTACGATAAAAAGAAAATAACTTTTGTTTAAAACATATTTTTCGAATTATTATAGATCTGCAATCGGTGAAAATCAGGTCTTCTACAAGAGTCCTCTTGCCTCAAAATTGAAAGTTTGACAAACACAATGACTTAGTTCGTTAAATGTTCAAACTGATGACCTTCATTCGCTTGACAATGTTCGAACCGAGCGTACACTTCATAGATAAGATTCTGGAATAATGCTGGTGTGATTGCATTTTAAACATTCAATATTCTTTCCTTTAAATCGTCTATATCTTTGGGTTTGTTTCATGCACCTTACTTTTCAAATATTCCCTGTAGAAAAAATTATAAAGGGGTTAGATCAGGTGACCTCTTCTAACAATCCTGTGTCGAGGAACAATTTCGTTTAATAAATTACGGACATTTAAACCGAAATAACATGGGGCCCCAAATAGTTGAAACCTAACATTGTCAAACGCATCCCCAACGACATTTCAGATTACAGGTTTAATCAATTCAAGTAATTTTCAGCAGTTATATTACCGTCAATGAAAAATGGCCCGNTAATACGATTACACAATATCCCGGCCCTAACATTTACTTTTTGTCGATATTGCGTGTGACTGTCTCTCATCCAGAAACGATTCTCATCGGCCGAATACCTCTTGCTATTGTAAGAATGGCGTTAATACCATATATAATTGCGAATTAGGGGAATCGTAGATTTTGATCTTGAATCCATTTCATGTATTAATATTCACCTTACATCTTATCAAAATGCCAACGGAAGTCATTGTTATCTCTAAGTTGCAAGCTCGAAGGGATTTGAATTACCTCTAGAGGTGTTTGCACATCTAGGTGGTTCCAGGTCA
>KZ871650.1:20416-31914 GCA_003456935.1 Machilis hrabei | reverse complement strand
TTTGTCTTAAAATATGTTTTGAAATAGTTCTCCATTTGTACACTCTATTCTAACTTTCTAACAACAGATATTGTGGTTGGTCTGAGCAAGATCCAATATTTTTCTACCAAAACCTTGACTGAACTCTCATTTAGCACATCACATACTTATTTGCACTTTACTTCTACATTAGTGTCTTTGTACACACTTATCTTAATAAAAAACGTCTTGTTAAAAAAACAAGGGCCATGTTTGTTTAAAAAAAAAAAAAACTTTTTTTAACGAACGTTTTTTTTTAACGTTTTTTTTAAACGAACGTGTTTTTTTTTNACTCACAACCCTAGTTTAACATAAGCTGATGAAGATAATTACGTGTTGTCAGTATCAAATGTATCATTAAACCTTTTTTTTACGATTGAGATATATAATAAGAGAACTCTTAGCAGTTTTATTTGACAACTACATGAAGTGGACGTCACATCAGTAAGGTTGGTAAAGATCTGGAAAAAAATTAACCTACTGCCAATACGGACTTCAAGATGTTTAAAAAAATGGTACGGCTGCAATTCAATGTTAAATGCACCAATTTATTCTCAGAAACAACTTAGAACGCTCCACGACACCAATTACGAAAATTCAACACTGGAGTATCATTCACGCTGTCCAATATATATATGCATAATGCTTATACATTAGGTTTGTAAACACCTTGCAAGGCCTTCTTGCCAGTCAAAATTTTTCAGACCTGGCTTCAAACTGTAATAAATGTTAAACATATGACGTGAGATTTCAATAGAGGCTAATCACCGTTTAAAGGATTTTAATATTTAATCTGAAATAACAGCGTTCATTTGAGAGCAAATTTACACTTCCAACTATTGTCGATATTACATACTGTTTAGTGAAACAAAACAGGTTTAAGTGCAATCAATAAACAACGACATCCTACACGGGTTTTTTTTTATCTTCTTGTACAGTATGTGCAAGTGATCCAGACTCCAGTAATATATATACAGGATGTCCCATTTTAAATGGACACTTCAAATAACTCGACAAATATAAAAGATAGAAAAAAATCTGTTTAGATAAATGTTGCATGGTCCGAAGGGTGTCATCAAATTATGCTAACGAGGGGCCTGTTAAGGCCACCCTGTTTTAGAGATGGCCATCAACAGTATTTTTTTAAATGGGAACACCTATTTGCGATTGTACCAAATGAAAGGACGGAAAAAATTACATCTGATAGGACTTTTTTGGTAATGTTTACGCGACCCTTGTATCATTTTTATATAAAAATACCCCTGGCAATAGCGTCACGCAAGGTGTACCACGTAGAGGTCGCACGATCGGATTTAAATAAGCATCGTTCCTATAGCCTACCACCTCGATTACGTCAGTGGATTTAACGCTTTCTCAGTAACAGATCTATCCAAGTAGCAGTTCATGGTGCTTTGTCTGATAAGTTTTCAATAAATGTTTGTGTTACTCAATGTTCAGTTCTGTCTCCTACTGTATTTCTCCTACAAATATTGACCTCCTTTTCATTACCGGTAGGACTACATGTCCCATTCACAATTTTGCTGACGATCGTATTTCACACTCGAATCTATAATTCCAACGTAATCCTTCCCAATCTGATCTTTGTTCGTCATGTTCCACTCAAGCTTCTTGTACGAACAAATTCTCCAGTGAGGCTCAGAGAATGTGGTATTCCAGCAAAACAGAGTCTTGTCTCCTCACTAAAATAGTTAACCAGAATCTCCCTGATCTCGTTTCTTCAAACATGATCATCTCCAACAGCGATTCGTTCTCTATATCTCTTCCGATCTTTCCTGGCACGACCATGTTTCTGCTATAGCTAAAGCTGCTTCTATTTGGTTAGCATTTCTTTTTCGATCCAGGAAATACTTCACCCCTGTGCCACTGTTAACTCTTTACAAGGCCCAAGTTCGCCCTATTTTGGTATAGGTTATTGTCCACACACATGGAATGATGCCACTAAAGCCCATTTCAATCTCCTCGACTCAATACAAAGGAGAGCTTTTCGTTTGACCCGCCCCTCACAGGTTCTTTACACCCTCTCTCACATTGTCGTTCAGTCTCTGACCTATGTATGTTTTACCGTTATTTTCACGGTCACTACTCTACTGNGCGTGCATGTTTAATTCCTCCTCCTGCTACCTATGTTCGTACTACCATGCAAAGTGTATCGTGTCATCTTTACACGGTCAAGTTTTTACCCATAGAACGGCTACAACTCTATTTTCCCCCTCCAAGCTCTGGAACTCAATACAGGCATCTGTTTTCCCTGATATACATACAATCTTCAAACCTTCAAATCATATGTTCATAAACATTTGCTTTGTTCCTAGCTCTATGTTCACTTTCGGCACTCACGGTGCTTTTGCTTTGAGAGTTGCTTAACACACATCCAGAACAAAAAAAAAACTTTTGATGATGACTCGCGTATTTGACTACGGACGAACAAAGGAATGATCGCATATTTCTCACACCCTCTGCATACGCAATTTCGCCCTCACCACCAGAAGGCAGCCGACGATCAATACACTCTCCTGTTCACATTGCACGTTCACCAACACACACAAAAATGTTTTCCCAGAACTGTCCTTCTTAACAAGCTACAAAACACTTCCATAAACACTATATGTACACCGTGACACCAGTCATTTTAATGAAACAGGAATGGAATATTCAGAAAGCACGATAGAATAAAACAAGCTGCACTTTCGGAATCGCTTCTGCAAGCAAATGTCACGTTACAAATATGGAAGATTTCAAAGACAAATGTTAACTCGTTATTCCTTTCAATCGTTTGATTCCATTTTGGTGTGTAAACACGGTTTTTTTTAATTAAGAATTACGCAAGTACGTAGGGCCTGTATAGCCAAAGTAATAGAACCTTCATCACGATGTGACGCAACACAGCAGCCGAAATCTACTCACAGCCAGACAAATATTTTGACAGGCTATATTTTTATTTTAAACTTTTACAATACCCCAGCCAATCAGTTTCGTAGTTTAGCAGACAGTGCATATAAACTGAGTATACACAGCAATATCAGTTTGCACACTGTGATAGCAATTTTCTCCCAAAATCTCCATATGAGTAGTCCATATTTAACATCCACCATTTGTAACTAGAAATTACAAAAACTCGTTTGGACGTTTTGCTTCTTTAAGAGCACCAAACGTTAGTTGCGCTAAAGGTCGGTTACGTTATTTGATCTCTATTAATGCTGATTTTATTCAGGTTGGATTACAGACAACGCACTGGTGTCAAAGAATTTTTATCTTACATTGGTGCGAAGCTACCATTTTTGTAATGTTAGGGATATTACGAAGAAGTTTTAACATCTGATGCTGGAGATAAATCTGAGCCATAAAATACAATGAAGGTTAAGGAAGTGAAAATATGTCAAGGTACGAAGGATTAGAAATTACATACACTTCAGTAGCAGTTTCCGATTAAAACTGGAAACTTTACAACCAAGTTTTTTAGTTATTTATGACATCAGAACTGACTAAAAGGCATCTTTTCGTGTATGATGAATGGTTTGGGGACAGCGTAAAAAGACAAACTTCACTCGATTTGAAGCGGTGTCATTTTAAACACAGCACTCCTCTAGCTATTTCATGACACTTTTATGGAAAAGTCTGTGTATTGACACTAAAAACGTCAAATTAATTTCGGCCAGTATTCCAACCACGAAGGTTGTCTGCATATTTCACTCTGAAGATAACGTCCGTCACTAATTGGTCTAAAGTCGAAATGGGGAGGAGTAATAACGTCTAAAAGGAATAACGCCTACGAGAAATAACGTCTAAACAGAATAACGACTAAATAGAAAAAAGTCTACAAAATTTAACGTTTAAAATTATTAACGTTCCAAATCTAAAATCTCTAAACGGAATAACGTCTAACAAATGTATAATCTAAAAATATTAAGGTCTAAAACGAATGTCTAAAAAGGAAAAATTCGAAATAATTTAACGTTTAACGGAATAACGTCTAAAAGATTAATGTCTAAATATGTTAACGTCTAAAAGGAATAACGTCTAAAAGGGAATAACGTCCTGAGCGAAATAGAGTTTAAACTTTAAATGGGATAACGTCTAAAAAGAATAACGTCTAAAAGCTTTAACGTCTAAAAGGGAATAACGTCCTGAGCGAAATTGAGTTTAAATGGAATAACGTGCAAATGCTTTAACGTCTAAAAAGAATAACGTCTAACAGGAACATCTAAAAAGAATAACGTCAAAAGGTATAACAACTAAATGCTTTAACGTCTAACATGAATAACGTCTAAAATAACTTTTATTCATTATTCATAGGATATTCACATTCATCTACACATGGCTGAAGCTTGACGTCTGCCTTTTGGGGATATTATTTAGCGCGTTACAAAACGTAATTGTGTTTATTGTTCTGCTAACTATGTCAAAACGAAAGGCCGACTGTCGGCCACCATCTAGCTTAATGGATAAGTTCGTACAAAAAATAGTATTTACTTGTAATGAAAATGTAGAATAATGCAATGAGGAAACTGTGTGTCGTCTTTTTTTTATATTTTTTCCCAGACCAATACAACAGTATTTGAATTGACACGGGACAGTTGGTACCCTATATTTGGGTGTTCCGGGACTAATACAGACGTAAGTTAGATCACAGAGAAATTTCACACGGAGTACTCATCATCTGAGGATGAAGAAGAGACGATAAGATCCTGCGGTAACCTTTTCCTGAGCCGTGGATGCACTGTTTTGATACCTATGTTATAATAGGTAGCACCAGGGGTTTCATGTAGTCGCTTGAAGAAAGTCTTAGCGGTACGTGCGATAAAATTAAATAGTTTCAAAACACCAAGTTCTTCATGTAGATGTGAATTACGGACGAACCAAGGGGAGTTCACAGAAATACTTAACACTTTATTCTAAAAGACCTGTATTTTCTGAATAAGAGATGGTGCGGCACTTCCCTACACAGGACAAGCATATGTGAGGATCGGTCGAAGGACAGACTTATATATGAGAAGGGAACACTGACTCTTAAGGGATATAGCAGGGCTAGCTTGACGTACGCTTGTTGTAATTTAGCCGTGATGTGGTACCTCCAGGTCAGCTTCCTTTCGAGATGAACGCAAAGATATTTATTTCATCGTCTGTGTTAACAGGTTCAATGGAATTCGATGATTATACGTGGGGTCACCGAAGCGTGAAAATCTAAGCTTCACATTTGGTGTGGTTCAATGGCAATTGCTACTTTGTGAACCAGTTTCGCAAAATGTCTAGCGTTTATTGTACACTTGTAGCAGCTTGTAGTATATCACCATGAACCCACAATATGGCAGTATCGTCAGCATACATTTTGCTGAAAACGTATCAGGTGGGTTAGGGATGTGAACAAAGCCAACAAACCAGGGTGGAAAAAAAATGTTTTTTACAGGTTTTTTTTTTACGTTTTTATTATTCACGACTTTTAATTTTTGTTAAACCCTCAAAACCATGTTTTGTAAAGGTTTTCTTTATTATTTAAAACAAGTTTTTTGTTTAAAAGAGTTTTTTTTTTCTTAAAAGAGTTTTTTTCAATCATACAATACTTATTTACAAGTATAAACTGGCACTTGTGATTCTGGCATGATGGACAGTAGATTTCATACACAATGTTTTCATTGTTTAAGGATATCTGTGAACCCCTAATGCAATAAAAGATAATAAAATAATAAATATACATTGTTTTCAGATATGTTTAAGGACTTATTATTTTTTTAAACAAAATCCTGTTTTAAACGTTTAAAACAAAATTTAAAAAACACGAGGCTATGTTTTAAACATTTGTTTTAAACATAACCCTGCAACAAACATAACAGAAAGTTTCGTAAAGAGTGGTTTAGCGAAAGTTGTGGCTATAATGGATGCAGCCTTTTGTTTTTCGTTTTCCTTGCCGTTGTTTTGTTAATGTTGATTATGGTTACACAGAAAAAAAATTGATTTACTCAATAGCCAAATTCGATAAAAATGTTCAAAAATCACCTATCTTCTCAAATCCATACAAACGCAGCTTTGTAGTACATCTACAGTGGCTCCAGCAGCTTTTTTTCACAAGAGAGAAATCAACAGTAGGTGATTGAATGAGTTTTGAAAGGTTGTTACACTGTGTAAGAACTCGTCGTAATATTACGAGGGCCAGACTTTTTTAACGTATCCCATGCCAACATTCCCTTGTAATCATAAATTGAATTCTGATGTGTTTATAAATAGGCTAGTATTACCTGTTGAAAGAGTGACTTCCATGTATTGCAAAACTCGTACACTAATTCTTTAACCCACGAACTCGGTAGATATTTCTCTATCTATTGATGCGCTTTGTTATAAGCTTAAATTAAACATTGTATTTATTTTATTCTGAATAGGGTCAAGATTATTAATATATGATCACAGTCATCTAGGTCGAACCGAATTTTCACCTTCAACTCTGTGTANTATAGAAGCAAGACTAAGTAATTGTGTTTTGAAAACAATATAGTTTTAAAACATTTGCCATCTTGATCTTCAAATTGTAAATGCAGGTCTCAGTTAGTATCTGGACCAACAGATCGTGGGTTCGAATCCCATCCTGGGCATGGCTGTTTCATAAAAAGTGTACGTAATGACTCATCATGAATTTCCTGAACAGTCCATGAGGCATTAATTGTAAGTAAAATATCGCGGCAACAAAACAAATTATAAATCTAGTATTGAGTAAGTGATGTTCAACATGANAATATATCAATACAGTGGAAATCGCATAGTCGCAGATTAAAAAAAAAACACAGAAAACAGCCTGACTACTTGTGATAGTGGTTAGCACAGCGCGCCCAGGAACGAGAGGTTGCGGGTTCGAATCCCGCATAAGGCATGGATGTTTGTGCTGTCTTATGTGTGTGTTGTTCATAGAATTAAGTTCACCTTCATTAATCACAATAAACATCGTCCCTAATGACCCATTGTGTCGACAGGACGTAAAACACCATATCATCATCATCAAAATAATATTAACAGATTCCAAATGTATCAATCAAACAGATGTATCAAGTTTTTCACTGGTGCTGTGGAAAGCATCAACTTTCATCTGGATCCCAACAAGAATTGATCATGTGCCACTGCAAATGTTAGTGTGACACCCAAAGTTCAAGTGTCAGTCCCAAGAAGAGCTATGCAGTTCGAAGTGTCACTACAATAATGCCTGTAAAACAAACGAAATGTAATTTTTCTATACTACAAACTTGTTTTGTATTCAGTATAAAATAGTTCATGTGGCTGTCCCCCCACTTTCCCTATTTAATTTTCTTATTTACAGTGCAAATCACAAACATAACAACCACGACACTTTTGTATAGTGGATGATGCAAAACAATGGTCTTGTGTCGTTTAAAATTGTTGTAATTTCTGAATCGTCCACAACGCGTTGTAGCTGTTTNAAAAAGCCACGAAGCGAAACAAAATGTTATATCGGTGTTTGGTCATTTACAAATATCCACAACGCATTATGGTGGTTTGAGAACGGCCAAGAAGCAACAAAATGTAAACATCCATAACACGTTGTGGCCGNTTTTGTTGTACAATGANCGTTTTAACTTATTGGGCTTAAAATATATATGAATATACAGTACGTACCCTATCAATTTGTTTTCCTTTTGCACGTGATCCGATTCGTGATTACTAATACAAACTGTACAATGTCCTTTAATTTTACATCATCTCTATTTATATTTAAGACTTGATGGTTCATACAAATTATACTGGCTCACTCTCACTGGTACATGCCATGCTCGTTCGTTTCCATCGACCCCAAGGAAACTACTCTTTNAGACGTTAATCTAACCGTGATAAAGTCTTATATGATTAACGTCTAACTGGAATAACGTCTAAAAGGTAAAACGTCTAAAAAGAATAACCTCTAAAAAAGAAAAACAACTTTCTGGGAACAACGTCGAAAGTCAAAATTAACGTCTAAAACGACAACACTTCCGACATGAATAACGTCTAAAATTTTAACGTCTAAAGTCTAATAGCTCTAAGCTGAATAACGTCTAAAAAATTTAACATCTAAAAATTTTAAAGTCTAAAACGAATAACGTCTAACTGGAATGACGTCGAAATGGAAGAATGTGTAACGTAATTACGCCTAAAAGTAATAACGTCATATGAAAAGTCAATATGAAAACATTATAAAATGCACAATCAAAATTATATAGGGTCTACGTACGGTTTTAAGACTGGGAGTATGTGTGACGATTTTTCGGTTTAAACTAGTTTTAAAAATTACTGAAAAACCTGTTTGTTACTAAAATTTTACTTTGATTACGTTTCTGCTACTACTACTAATATGGGATCATTTGAACCCGGTATTAACTTGGCTTTAAGCTTCTGTCTTATTATTGAACTACAAAAATGAGGTAAACGTGTATAAATTACAAATCAGTCACCTGAGAATCAAATGCTGAAGTATTTTTGTTTTCACACCCGCAAATTCTTCCCTGCAATTACTATCAAAATGTATATATCAAACATACTGGCTAACATGTTCTAACGAAACTTATAGTCTCTATATATTTCATAGTCGCGTCGTAACAAAAACTTCCACAAGCACAAAATGTATTTNAATGCATTAAAACGCAAACAAAATTATTTTTGCTGAAATTCTACAAATTGGCCAGAACATGTAAGCCGCATGTGATTACATATTACAGGAGAGGAAGAAAGTACCACCAAGTGATTGATGATATATACGGTTTGATGTATCGTAGTCATTCTAGTCTGTGAACCATTTGGAGCCAAATGCAACTATGATGTGACGGTGAAATTTGGTAGTGATAAAGCATATAATGACAACTGCACTCCACCAAGTACGGTGCCGAAGTAGATGCTAAGCACGCCTTTGGCTCCTCGGCTGCCTGGGAGACATCTGCATTTGATTTTCTAGTACAACTATCACGGGAAAATTATTCGCAGTCTGGTTTCCGTCAAAATTCAATATTAATTTGTCGTTTTGGATGTATGATATTATCTCGTTATTCTACAGACTAACGGGCTTCGCAGGGTAACGTGCACTAGAAATACATTGATGAAAATGGACATCAATTTAAAACGCCAGACTAATAACCAACTCTTACGACAAAGTAATGGGTTTCAGTGACCTTCCAATAACATCTGATTCTGCTAACTCGTGTCTCAAGGTCCTCCAATAGCTAACCACGATATGCTCAAGGATACTTCAATTACTGTACACACCAAGACGACGCAGTCTGTGTCTGTCGCGCGCAGATTTAGCTATCGTTACCGTTCGTCCTTATTCAACACGAGACACACGACGCAAAACGCGCTCTAAAACATTCGCTGTTTGTTATCAGGGTAAAAACCCATACGAGACATGTCGTGTTTCGAAAAATTACAAAAGTATCAGTAATGCAGGGTACGCTACGATGATGATGATGATGATTTTGGTGTTTTACGTCCCGTCGGGTACGCTACGAGCGATCTTTAGCAACAACACACAAAATTACAATAAACTAATAATTACAATCAACCAGCTTTTAATTACGCAACGAACACAAAGTACTGTAGAAAGCAGAAAATAGTTAACACTGTGTGAAGATTCACATTACCTAACTGGTGCTATATACACATTGTGCTTAATGCAGTATATATAAATGTGTGGGAAATTNCAATGCCGATTTACTGCTTAAAACCTTCCATTGCCTACTCTTTCAAGCCATCTAGAATTATTGCCATGTGGTGTGGAAGTCGCAGAGAGAGGGAAGACTTTAAGACTACAGGACGTTGTGTTTTACTATTTAAAATGAGAATAAATATAAATAAAGAAATCCATTGAAAATATCTATGGGTCCTCGTAAAATTATTGGGAACAGGGGCAGTGTGTAAGAACCAAATTTGAAAAGGAAACAAGAACCCTTAATATGTTGATTCGCAGATATCGACCTTTAAAATTAACGTTTCTTCAGGTGGCATGATCCTATACCAATAACAAGGGCTTACGTCACGATTTTTTAAGAAGAGAATAAGTAGGAAATTAAACTTCAGATAGTGTTCGTTGTCCCATCTTGTCCCGACTATAGAATACCATCTTATAAATAAATACAACCTATTAAAAATACGAATTTTCAACACCAAAATCAATGCTATAACAAATGTTCTGCTGTTATTCAGTACTCTCTCCGTTTTATTTTATTTACCATATTTATTCTTCATTGCTTNTTTTTCTTTAGCTANGGAGATGATTAAATATCCCTCCTCATGCCACGTTCCTACGGAATCCACGTCAGTTCAACAATCTTCTCTTATTCACTAGACAAGCACTTCAGCACCTAATTGTATTTCCTTAAGTGTGTACTTTACGCTCAACTGAAAATGACAGCTTATTTTAGTTGGCCCTAACTCTTGCACTTAAAACACTCTCGTGAAGGTTTACTACACTAATATCGCTCTCTGGCAAATGGTAAAAAATGCAAGCAGATATGAAGTGTCGTCAGATCACTGGACACAACCAAAACACCAATAAAATACATTCCTCGCTTTTCCTAATAGTAAGAAGGAATAACTGCGCAGTCAGCGTGAGAATCACTAACCTACTATTTATTTCTTAACACTAATATGGTTCGATACATAGTATAGATGATGATGATGATGACGTGAGGTTTTACGGCTACTCGACACACATGGGTCATTCGAGCCGGTTTACATATCCAGTACTCACTATTTTTATGAAGGTGATGATGAACACTTTTTTTTATTGACACAGTGAATAACGCCCAGCCCTAGCCAGGAATCGAACCTGGGACCTCTGGCGTGCAAGGCCAAGTGGCTAACCACTAGGCTACCGGGACAGGCGAATATAGTATAGAGAATGCATGTTAGATAAAATGTGAGATTTGTTAAACCCTCTCCCATAGGGAAACAAATTATCTGAACACCTTGAATCTATGAACACTACTTACATGAACTGCATTCAGTCTCAAGTTTTCACGACCGTTGTTCATTTTGGGGGAGCGGGTGTTATGCCGCGTTTTATTTTTAATATTTAGGCCTACCAACGTTTTATTACAACGGCCATCATCAATTTCGTACACAAGCTAAAAAATTGACGAAGGGCCAATACCACTTTAAAATGTAATAAGTTTGTATCTCATTTGTTTTTATCAGTATTACGAATTATTTGGGTGTGAGACTGAAAGTAACCTAAACCTAATTTTGTACCCAATTCCACGTTAATAAACATATTACTTTAGAGTTTCCAATGTGATAAAAAAGTTCTAGTGCTTGTAAACTCCTGTTTTCTTAGTTCGTTTTAAACGTTTAAAAATGGATTTGTTTTTATAAATATAATAAATAAGTCCTTAAACAAATCTTGTTTTTCTTTAGCTAAGGAGATGATTAAATATCCCTCCTCATGCCACGTTCCTACGGAATCCACGTCAGTTCAACAATCTTCTCTTATTCAC
>KZ871649.1:50075-64626 GCA_003456935.1 Machilis hrabei | reverse complement strand
CGGAGGGAATTACTGGGCGAAATATTGTGACGACTACAAATACGGAATAAGGTAAATTGTCATTGTCTTTTCTCATATTTCACAAATATGGCCACCTATTCCAGTTTCCGAATGAACCTTAAATGTGTACCATGTTCGACTTTATCGTCGGGTACTAGTTCCATATGGCCCAGATCTTCGTACTCCTTCATAAATTCTGCATATGCTAATTTACGCTTTGGGTCATTTTCAAGTCGTGCTTCCAACTTATGAAATATTTGGAGTGAAATTTCCCTTGATCTGCCGAGTCTTGATAGCGACTCATTCACTGTAAATTGCACCACAAATCGTCCATCCTGATCTGTGTTCACTGTTTCTTGAAACGTTCCTCACAGGCCTGTTCTTCTGGTGTGTAAACCGATTTGCTTGAACACTCCGAAACTTCTAAACTTAGATTGCACACAATAGAAGATCTTGCAGGTTGTTCCATTTTTATTTTGCCTGACACTATCCAACCTAACGTGGTCTTCTGAAGGATCACGTGTTGCTGGTTGAGACGAAACTGTCCAATGGACATTAATTCAAAGAATATTGCTGTTCCTAACAGGGTGTCAATTTCACGAGTCCTAATAAACTCTGGGTTGTTAAGTTCAATATTCTGAGGAAAAATCCATTTTGACACGTCAATGGGTTGGGTCGGCAATTCTTGACTTATTTTTGGCAAAACCACGAAATCTAATGTGGCATTGAAGGCTGTGAACCGTGACTGAATAGTGCCCTGTACACTGTGGCAAGTTTTAGTCGTGGCTGCACCTTTGCCATGAATGAATGATGTGCTGCTGTTCTTACGGAATCTGAGATGCTGTGCCATTTTGTTGGTGATGAAGTTGAACTGTGATGCAGAGTCAAGTAATGCCCGACAAGCATGCAGTAAGCCATGAGAGTCATATACCTGCATGACTGCCGTGGACAACATTATGTTTGCTAGACTCCTAGCCTGAGTGACATATGATGTTCCACCTTGTGAACTTGCTTGTGGAACAAATGACGATGAATGTGCGCTCAATGAGCTCCCATATGCACTATCACGTTGTTGTGAGGTATGGGCTGCAGCGTGTTGTGCAACATGTAATAACAAATTATGTTTACTCTGACAAATCTTACATAACCCTGACAGGCATTCTTTGGCCTGGTGGTCTGGTTTGAGGCAATTTAAACATAAGCGAAGTCGCTCCACCTCCCGTATTTTCTCCAGAATCTGTTTGGCCTTTAAGCTTTCACATTGAAATAGTCGTGATTTGTTGTATAACTTGCATGTTGCCTCTGTTGATGCAACATGAGCCATGGAACCCTGCACTCTCTTTGACCACGTACCTACTTTGTGTTTGCCTTGCTTGTCCCTGAAGGGGTTTTGTGATGTACTGCCACATTGCCATCAACTGCCTCCAGCACTTGACATCTCTGAAGCATGAACTGAGTAAATTCAGCCATTGTTGGCAACTCGTTTGTAGGGACAGATTTTTCCCACTCTTTATGCGTGACACTATCCAATTTGATGGTTGCTAAGTGCAGATCTAAGGTATCCCAACTGTCAGTGGGCTGACCTAATGAATTTAGTGCCCTTATGTGCTTTGTTCCATTGTCCATTAACTGCCTGAGTCCCGCCGCTGACTCGCGATCTACCTGCTGAAACTCGAACAGTGCCTTGACATGCTTGTTGACAATGGTTTTGTTTTGGAACCTTTAAGTAAGGTCCATGCTACTTCGTAATTATCTGACTATATTTCTAAAGCATTTATTACCTGTAAAGCTTCTCCACGAAGTGATGGTCGCAAATAGTGAAACTTCTGAATGGCTGCAAGTTCAACTTTTTCATGAATTAGCGATTTAAATGAATCGTAAAAGACCATCATCATACTGCCCGTTAAAGATGGAAAGAGTGATTCATGGAAGCTGAACGGATACACTTGTGGAGTGTATACCAGCCTTGCGACATGTCGGTGCTCCTTTGTGAATAAGTTTGAGGTTGAATGATTGATTCAACTTTCGTTGCTAACTCAAAATAATCAGTTTCAAAATGTTTGCATTCCTGTTCCTCTTGCAACTGCAAATTATTACCTTGTAACAGTTCAATTTGCATTTGAATACCATTGAATTCCTCCCAACAAGCTTCGAAATTTGACTTGCGTTTTTTTAGCTGTGTGAGGTCTTGGTGTGCTGTAACGCCATCAACAAATGTAGTTAATCTGGTTATTTTCGATTTAATTTGACCACGTTTGTTTATTAAGTCATTCAATTTGTCAGCCATAATTTAAACGGAAATGTGGTGGGACAAATAAATAGGCCAGAGTAAGTTACTGTGTTGGGAACGTGGACACTGGATTGGAGACGAGTAACAAAACTATGCACTTACAACTTACCTGAAGCCGCCTTCGACGAGATAAACGCTGCCTGCTTGGTCCTTATGAAAAGGCTGAGATGGCTTGGCAATTGTATGCTGCTTGTTACCACTTCACTAACACACACACAACACAGCCACATATCCAGCTCGGAGGACCATGAAATATGTGAAATTATTATGATAAACTCTGCAAAGGTTGCACACACTTTATTCCGTATGAACTGGTTTGTGCTGTTGAGCACACACACATAAACAAATTGTTGATACAATAGGTGATACTGAAAACATACAGAATACGCTGGTTTGGTTTTCAACAAAGAGACACTGTGTGTATCTCGTTCTGTTATGACACTTATCTTTTTTTGTGTGCAAAGACTTAAGGAGTGTTGTATGGATAGGATGGAAAACTACCCTTGTAAATATTATCACCATGGGGTGGCTGCGCCTACAGCTGCAAATTATTAGCTGACCGATGACCGATGCCATTCATTAGTGCACACACATACAAAATGCTGAAACATCAGTCGTGTTGTAAATTGTAAGTAAGCTTAGAAATCAGAACACTGACATATCAATAACACATCTACAAATGTTAAAGTATCATAACTTTATGCATTTCCATTAAAATATTCATGTGAAACATTTTTGTTCACAGTGGAAACTCTAAAAGTTTGAAATTAGATCGCAAATGTTCCGTATAAGACATACCACCATTTTTTTAACATTCGGTGTTAAAACTTAGGCATAGTGTGGTTACATAGGTTTATCCTCGTACCAAGAAAATCGTATTTAACTTTCCAGACTTATAAACAGTAAACACGTGCCCGTTGTCACCTCAACGACATAACGTGTGCTTGAAGAAACGGGGTTGGAAACATAATCTGCGAGTGTGGGGGTGGAAGTTTTACCTTAAATTTGTTTGAAATGTATTCTACACTGACAGTGTGTTCACAGAATGCCAAATTTAAATCATATTCACACTGCAGGTGAAGTTTTGATGTAAAATAACCCATCACACATTCTGTTTCTTTTGAAAATCTCGCGCCTGATTACTGCAGTGGTCTAATTAAGAGGATGAAATTCTAAAACAATTTTTAGGAGAATAGTATCTCACATTGAATATGTAATTCCCGAAATAAGTAATTCTCTAATTAATTGTTTGTATTAATATAAATAAAACTTCCAAAAATATAATGTTAATGTAGCACCGATTTACTAATTGAAAGCCATTAGTTCAGCTTCCATCGTTTAGTCACACAGAAACATTATAGTATGGGAAGATCAATCCATGAATCCTCAGCAGCATTTTCAATTCCCATGTATGGTTAGGCTGTGCATGTGTTGATGTTTATGATCTCTAATAATTATTAAAGGGCTAACACAGTTGAATAGTCATCTAAATCTTCAACCTCAAGTCAGTGGTTTCAAATCAGCACACAAGCCCCAGGGTTTGTGCATATCTGACATGAACAGTTTGTTCAGCATCTTGAATCGATCTGTATGTTCTCAATACGACTTGAAACAGTTCACGTCATATATATAGCGTATCTTTGTTTTTAATCTGTTCAGTTATACTGCAAAAATTCAAATCTGTATCACAGGTTTAGAGAAGGGAAATATCTATCCAAGCCACTAACATGGCTACATCACAACTGTATTATTACTATGGTTTCAATCTCGAATCGACCTCGGAAAGAATGACCAAAAATACGCATTAGATTTACAGCTGATTTCCCTTAACTTCCCGATCGCGCCTAACAATATATGTTGCACGTTTTAAAACCTTGCTTACATTTAACTGCGACTGAGTGGAGTTTAGTTGCTCCAATCTCTTAATTCAGCTTTTTTCACGCTTCACATTAAGAGATTCCCAGCCCAACTCGCCTAACATCTCCGTTACGCTATCTGTCCTACCATAACAACCCAAAACAAATCTAGCCGTCTTACGCTGAACTGACTGAAGAAGATTTTGCAATCCAACCTCATACGGGTCCCAAACACAACTACAGTATTGGATAATTGGAAGCACCAATGTGTTATATGCAATTTGCTTAACATACTGTGGACATCGAAACAATATTCTCGTTTTTATTTTATAATTTTTATACGATCAAACGTGCAACTAAAATCATAGTTGCTTTTCATATTCGTTAGCAAACGGTACATTTCTGCTTACCTAATAAATGTTGTGTACAACTCTACTTGTATTTACTGTAAACAACTGGACTTGGTTAGTGTGTACAACTGTTCTAGTGTTCACTGAGTGTACCTTTTATGTAAACTAGAGTGTAGTGGGAGCAGCAGTTACTGACTGAGTGTCATGAAGACAGGGTGTGTAGTGCCTGTCTGCATTTTCCAGTTGTGCTTGTAATACTGTGGAAGGACAAATGCTGTTATAAGGGGAAGAACTTTAAATATTTATTTTCATTTAAATAAAATACTGAGGATGATAAAGAAGGTTTATATAATTCCTTATCTAAATAAATACATTAATTATTCTCAATTATAATAAAGGATATAAAACTGGAACAGAACACTGAAAGATCTAATGAAAAGATTGTACAGGAAGTCCTGTTATCTTTTTTAGTTTTCAACAATAAACCTTCTCTGTGAATGGGGTCATGACTTTCAATTATATAAATATATATCTAAATAGGGCTTCTTTTTCATACCAGTGTAGAAATACGTAATTGCTGTGACTAAGTAACACCTTTAGCAAGCTGCCTGGTACATTTGTAGACTATATTTTCAATGTTTGAAAGCTTAATATTCTAAGTACACCTCCAATACTATAATTTTAAAACAAATATAATTTTTGAAAACATCCCGAATCGCTTAGGCTATTCGTAAAATTCAAGGTTTCACTGCTGTATTACATTCAAAAGTGTAGCTGTATCTCTTGAAAAGACAGCACAGTTTGAAGGAATCGTTCATCAAAACAGAAAAAAAAACTATCTAAGGACGCACTACAATACCTTGTGCTAGTGCAATGTAAACGGGGATGTGCAGGGTTATTCCTAAAATTTCAAATACGTTAGCAAGTGTAAATAGAAGGATTCGTGTTTAAAAACTGTATTGTAAAGCATCTGTGAATGTTGTTACACTTTAAAAGACAGAATCGAACGTGGGACTGGGGGGGTAAGCTTTAATGTTACAAAAAATATAAAAAAATCCAGCACTGCTCGAATATCCATACAGTGTAAATAGTGTCTTATTTCAATTTTTCATTTCACACTTTCACATTACAAAGAGTCTTCATAACGTGGACGGTAAGGTCGCTTCGAACTTTATACAATACAATTATTTACATAGCGTGTACGTCTGCGGTGCATTTTTGATATTGTACGTCTAATTACAAACAAGCATTCAAAGCATACTGGGTTCTGCTGGATATTTCAATCATCCCTAAGAGTAATTGTGATGAGAACACGGGGTCTCATTAAATTATCAGAGTCAAAACTTTGGGGGCCTTAAACTCTGATAATGAAATCAAATGAACTAAGTCTCATGTAGGGCATAAAAGAATAATTTACGAAGCATATCGCATATCAAACTGTCTTCATTGCTACACAAAGTGAAATAGGTGTTGTTAAACGTTCTATCGACACCTGATGGGTAATTTAACGTGAGGCGAGATACTGTTTACAACTTTAAATCATTTGCGCTAAAACTTATTTTACAAACATTTCAGGTAAGTAGACATTCGCTTATAAAGCCTTACTGCAACGTGGCAGGGGTCGGTCATACACTCTAAAAAGGAAAGCGTCAACGCATCGCAATGGGGGCCTTTCAGTAGACCATTGATGTCAGAATAAAAAAAAAAAAACTCAACTACGGACTTATAAATTCAAACAAGCAAATCAAATTATTTAAATCACATGATGCTTATGAGCAGTTAAATCCTTCCATCTCTGAAATACCTAAAGTATCTTACTCTAGCGTACGTTTATCTATCATTAGTACATATCTGTTATACCCACAATAATAGAAATGTTCATGAGGCTTGGAGCTTTGCATAGATGTCTTAACAGTGCCAATACAGCTAGCATAGAGGGGCTATTGTTATACCTAAAATCACATAAGGGGTGAGCACAGTGATTAAAAACGTCAGTACAGTGAGAATTGTATCTTAATTAAATATTTCGTATCACAAGTTTCACATGACTGCATTGTTTAATTGACAGAATGTTTTAATAGTGTCAAGCGTCATTTCGGCATATATGAGGTCTTATTTTTTTTTAACATGTAATAGCGTAGTTACCATGGTTTACACTTCAGCGAATTGTTATTTTTATGAACGTTGCACTACTAAAAATAAAAGGCCAACCACAGTTGTGTTCTAAAATCCAGAGGGGAAAAAAGAGCTACAGTAATTACTACACATGTTACAGATCCAAAAATAACCGACCAACCAGAGAAGATTTCTATAAATTTGACGGGAAACAGCATTATTACAGTTATAATGCACGTTAATGCGTATTTTTGGTCATTCTTTCCGAGGTCGATTCGAGATTGGAACCGTTTAGGACGTGAATAATAACTTGTGGTGCCTCGTGCACCCCCTGCCAAGTACCTTACCGGTTGATTGCAGGGTATGATGTAGATGTACAGTTTCAAAAATAACCGACCAGCCAGAGGAGTGTTTTATAAATTTCAACTTGTAAAGATAGACAAACTCTTCAGCCCCGATCCCAATACAGAATCATACTTGTCCTAAACAACTTAGTAAGTTGCCATAACGGATATGCAGTTCACATTATAGCGAGTTACAACTGGACTACGTAAAATATTTGGCATTTGAAAATCAAATTTAAAAATAGTACAGTGGTGAAACTGTAAATTCAAAACAAATAAGTCCACAAAACTATACTAGATTTGATTACAACAATTTTACTGTAGCTTGGAAAAACACTGTCACAATCCTGGCTGACTTTGCTAATTAGAAGCCAGGCCCTTACGCATTTTAAGACAGTCGAATGCAAGTGTTTACCAGTTCTCACTATTAAAATTACTTGAAACTTTGTACAACTTCAGACATAGAAATAATGTTTGTTTGTTCACCAGGACATAAAGGCATAGAGTGCAACGAAACTGCGGACAAAGCTGTAAAAGAGGTCACAACCCTACCAGTAATATCCATCAATAAAGTGATGTACACTAACTTCCATTGGCATATGCGCCACCTCATTATGGACATCTGGGAGGAAGAATGACTTGCCATTAGGGTGAATAATACAAGGTCTAATAAACCAAAGCACTTGCATCCAAATTTTAGTTGTTTATCCAAGATATGCAACTTTCCGTTTTACTCATGGTGTAAAGGGAGTCGTTCACGAAGTTCTAAAAGATAATTTTATGTGTTGCTAAGCCCATTTGGTATTTACATTTTTAATTGACTGTAGAAATTAAGTTCAGTGATCCCTTAACTGAAAGGCGAGAATCCTGGGGGTTGAGCAAGGTGAAAACCTTCGGGTATCACTGCTTATTGTGCCTCTTATTGCTTGAGACAGGAAGCCTGGCTAGCAATATTTGGTCAGGCTAGCTAACTGATGGGAAACTCCTTTTATCACAAAAGTTGGTGGAGTATGATTGCCCTACGAATTCTTGTATTGAGTACTGCTTGATAGTAGTACACTCTATGAGGCCCCAGCCTTCCCTGTGGTGGTCCAGTTGTACGTCCCACTTTGTGACCCTAAGTTTAAATTTAAAAAAAACTGTACAAGGCAGCTACCTAAAACAAACGACCCTGGCCAGTTAAACTGGCTGAGAAGAATGGCATATAAGAGGCAATCGGACATTGTTTGTTCAGCTAAAAATGTAAGTATACAAGTGAAAGCCCATAAAATTGTCCATGTATGTCAAGGTTTAGTAATATACTATGGTCTTCTGCATATCGGGATTGAAAAAATTCTAGAAGAACTTTGATTGCAAGAGGACGTTTCTACCGTATTGAAATGCGGAATTATGGAGTCCTGCAAATGAAAGCATAAATTATTCTCACTTTTGCTTTCCATAATTGATTGATACCATTTATCTTAAATTAAAAGTCAAGTCCTATATCCTTAACCCCATGCCTTGTTTCAAGTGACAAAAATTCTGCAACACTAAAAGTGTAAGTCTCTCAGTTTGCTTATATTATGGGCAACAAGGACACGAGAGTTCCTCTTGCTCCCAAGCGCCTTGTGTCAAATTAATGCAGCCACGTAAGTTTCCTCATTCTAAAGAACACCGCATGACTGAAACGTATAAAGCCATTCTACCTCCTCCATAGTTCGCTTTGTTCAATTTGAATCTCTAGCTCAATCGCAGTACATAACGCTACAACTTAGGCTGCTGATTCTAATACCAAAACACTAACTATAATTGATTCAACACAGAAACCGACACACGATATGACAACTTCGCCTCTATCTTTCATGGAAGATACTCAGAAACGGAGAACAGCAAGAGCACATCCAACCTACATTGTCTCGAAGCTGTAAACCCCAGTGACCAGACAAACCAGCTACAAATATTTATTTTGTTTGACTCACACCAAAGTCGATCAAACAGAAAAGTCAAGCATCCTTTAGCATCCCCTACTCCTCCTAGATCTTCTCTGAGACCTCTTTAGAAGACTTTAATCTCACAAAAAAATTCTAAAGCCCAGCTCATCAAAAATTCAATGTCTACTTTAAATTATAATGACAGTTATACAATGGAACATCAGTGACTTCTATACACACAAAGAAGAATCACACCTGCTACTTACAGAATTTAACTTAGCCGTTTTCAGTCTTCAAAAGATTCGTTTCAAGTTCCCAGACACACCAGTGTGGTGAAAGTACAGCATCTTTAGATTAGACTTTATCACACCAGATCGCGCTTGTTGAGAAGTTTGTCTAGGGGTTAAGAACAGTCTCTACTCCTCACCTGTTGCTCTACAGACAGACCTACAAGTAGTTGCTGTACGAGCAACTCTTATATTATTGTTAACTATTTGTTCCGTCTGCATACCACCATCAGATTAGGTCCACCAAGCTTCCTTAGTCTACCTTTACTCATAACTTCTGTTCCCTGGTCTTCTTCTAGGAGATTTTAAATTTATGTCACTGCTTTTGGGGATAAAGTACAAACTCTCCACATGGCAAAGTTGTGACCAACTTCTCAGACAAAAAGAACCTCATCTTACTCAGCATTGGAACATTTTCATTAATATATAGGTCTATATCCTTCCCTACACTTTACCCATATATTCATTGGCATGTAACCCTGACCTATGTGGCAGCGATCACTACCCCATTTTTATGAAGTTCTACAATCCAGATCAAAGTGAATCATACCTACGTAAATGGGTGTTGTGAAACGGTGACTGGCCTACCTTTCAGTCTTGACCAGTTTAAATTTTTACCCGGATGCAATGATGGACGATATGAATTTACATTTTACAGAGTCTGTAATTCGTGCTGTACCAAATATGTCTCATTTGTGGACCCCTGTGTGGATACTGATAAGTGAGAAATGACTTTTCTCTTTTTCTATATGGATTTTAAATGTGTCCCCTAAATTTAATGTTTATTGTTTTTGAGTTGTTGAAAATATTGGTAATTACTGTAACCTCAAAAATATTTCTTCATTTTTGAGACACAAAACGTTATATAATTTATGAGGTGATAGTGTACAATGCAAGAAACTTAAATAGCAAACTTTTAGCTATAACATACTCTGCCAAACAGTCCTACCAGTCCTAAAAGCGACTGTTTTAGGCCCTTATCAAATCGGCATCAATGTCCACAGAGCCCTAAACTACTGCAAAGGTGTGATTAAGTGCTTTGGTCTCATTCATGCTGAACTGGATGAGTTCAAGCAAAAAGTTAAACACCAAAACGTAAGAGACGTCTGATGTATTTAGGACATGAGAAATGGAGTTTTGACATCAACATCACCATTGATTTCAACTTTAGAAATGGTAGACGTCCGTGAATTCGTCACCGCTGCAAGTTCAGACCGTACATTCCTAACTAACTCTGTGCGGTGTTTTCAATGCCAGAAATCTGGATGCATCCAGTAGTTTTGCACTGCTCCTTCCGTGTGTGATAAATGTGGTCAGTCCAACCACAAAACTGATACCTGCATCTCCAGCTTTTATTGTATAAATTGCAACACACCCCTTCCAGCCTGGCCCAGAGACTGTTCCAAATTTAAAGAAAATCAAGTCGTACAAGAAATTCAAACTGTCCAAATACCTTCCATTGCTGACATACGTCGCCAGTTTAAACCCAAAATCCCTCAACATATCCTTGGCGTGTTTCCAACTCTTTGATCTGGATCTGCTCAAAAGTTAGTTTCAACTGAAACAGTTGGAAGTCTCAGTTTGTTCACAAGCTTCTTTTCCTGAACCACAGTGCACATGTTTTCAGAAACACCCTTTAGAACTCCAGTAGTCATCTTCATCAACACCAAATCCAAACATAGATTCAGAAACCAATTTTCCAACGACATCCACTAATGACATAGCATTCTCGATAATTGTCACTTGCGTCCGACATGGTCAAAGAAAAAATGTTGGTAAGCAATCGTCCCATATTTACAATCGCATGAACTTTCAGGAAATCTGGGCCAATGTCCAAAAAAACATATATAGTTAAGGTTATTATGTAACGCACAAAATTGAGGCGCCAATATTTTGTAAAGCCCCAAGTTGAGGCGCCAATATTAGCAATACCCCAAGTGCACGCAAGCCTGGTTAACTTGCACAAAGTAACAATAGGTGATTTTGCAAAAAAAAAAAAAAAAAAAAAAAAAAATAAAAAAAAATATTGATAGAGAAAAGAATAAAAGTGGGTTGTATAATAAACAGCCACTGTAACACAAAAGAAAAAGTATTGGTAATTGACTTGGACGCCTATAGGCCCTGGTGATGATGATGTTGGCTTTACGGCGCGTCAACACATGAAGGTTATTTGCGTATAGGCCCTGGTTAGCAACAAAGTCTACGTGGGCTGTGGGTCAAGGACCAGATTTGCTTCACACAAGTCAACCACAAACACTAAAGAAAAATAATTTGAGCACCAGGATATTTTAGAAAGGCGAATATCCAAACGCCTGCATCAAATATATGGTCAAAATTGACTGGTAATAAAGCACACAAAAAAACAAGGTTATGTACTTTACCTCACACACACCACCTCGTAATCGTACTTGAAATCGGCTTAGGTAAAGCGTCTGAATACACAGAAAACAACAAGATAATCTTGCCCATTCAGGCCACAAGAAACAAAGTTGATGTTTGCGCAATAATTCACTTTTCGTGGTCATCAGTCTTTGAAGTTACGACGTGTAAACGAAACACCATGAAATCAGACGATGCTGGCGTATATCTGACTTCGTTCATCACGACTTATAGTACGGTAATAGACTCCCTGTAATGGTTGTGGAAGATCTGTCCCCAATAGAGGCCAGTAGCGCTGCGTCACCATACAGACTGCATCGGCGTTGTCTTCCCAAATAGGTTGCCCAATTTCTGCGTCCGTCGCATAGCTCAGGACTCGGCCTACACGACTTCAGGCCGCAATTTGGTCCGTAACTTCTCCTCCACTGCAAATGTGAAAAATAATTGTTCAGAAAATTTGCTTACGTAAAAAGCATTTACACAGGCGGCCCAGTTAAAAACATTAAGTTCGTACGCAGCAGTGCGCTCGATTATAAAGCAGAATTTAACAAACACTAAATCAAGGGCCTTATACAATTGAAAAATAATAATAATAATAACTTAACAACAGTATAATTCCAACTGCACATACTGAGATGACCAACGCTAAAGCTCGTAACACTTAACATTCTGTCCAATTTGCGTCCTCGTAACTGCTTATATTTCGGAACGCAAAAAGGCGGCACTGATTTTCTACTTGTCAGTAAACACGTATTAAAGTCAACAATTGGCTAATCAGCAAACTGTACAATCAAAAGCATGGTCACAAGGAGTACTACACTCCCTCCTTCTAATATAACACCGCATTCGAACCACAACACTGAAGGGACAATAACCAGAATTGGTAACTCGCTTTCATTCAAGCCAACGGTCAGAAAAACCCATAGTATAGCTTGAATAAACACGAGCGAACCAAAACAGCTACTGTCTCTCCCGAACAATCATCAGGAATTTATACCTGATATACACTATTCATCAACGTTTAAGGAAACTCTAGTACAAAACCGCATTCAAACAATATTACTTTAAATTATTAAACGCGTCACTACTAACTCTAGAAAATAAAATCAGTATTAGCACAACTTAGCACTCAGGCAGTACAGAAAAGAAAATTTAATACCCCAAATTCTGAAACATTCAACAACGAGGACAAAAGATCGCGTGATCACGTAACACTCACCCAAACAAACAAGACCATTACATACCAAAAAAATCAAAACTTCGAGTAAAAGAACGAAAAAAAAAGAAAATAATTCTAATGTCCGATTTCTGTGGAGGAGGAGAAAAGAAAACTAAGCATACTTCCCAAGAAAAAAAATCCATGTAACAGGCTTATAAAAAGGTCTGTTACAACTACTTAAATTGTAATTGCTTGCTTACAGTGGAATTTAGTGGTTTTAAAAACCACTGGGGAGAGATACACAGGTTAACTGTTCACATTCGCTCAACTTGTATATTCCTTTCTACAACCCACCTGCGTGATACAGATCAACACAATCTGAAAAGCTACACCAAGTATCGCAAGGACTGTACACTGGGTAACTGTGCGTCTGTTGGGGTTCTAATGGCCTTGAGATTCCAGTTAACATGCAGCCCAATTCCTCTCCCTTCAGCAGTCCAAGCAATAGCAGGTGTCCATCAAATCCAATTACGGTCACGTTGGTTCTTCCTAGTGAACTTGGTATGCAACCTTCCTTTCATGCTGAACACCTTACACTTCGTGTATTTGATTGGACTTGCCAGGGTATTTTCACCATCTTTTTAATTTCTTCTAACTTATTGTGTGTTATTTTTCTCCCCTTTTCCCTTTTCCAATCTCTCCATTTTTCTTGCCCTGTTATACTGTGATATCGCTCACACATTGGCCATCTGTGAAGACACGTACAAAGGAAATGAGGGTCCTGGTGGTTGAGGAAACTGGCACCTACAGATTTGCAATACTTTGTGGTTTCAGTCTGTGAAACTGAGTTTTTAAGTAAATCGAGGAGAGTAAGTCACAATCCTCAGACGTTTGGAAGAGTGAGTGTGTGAATTTAGATTTTGGTAACTGCTCTTGCCTTCAAACAAAGGCATAGTGGTGCAGATGTTACCTGAACAACTTCTGTTTCAACGATGGTCAAAAAAATCTTGTAACTGGTCAGAAGATGCATTCATCGCAATGATTTTGTGGCAGGATATTCACTGAAATTTAAACAAGATTTACAAAAAAAGGCTTTTTTCGCATTTAGGTTGAATTGTTTTTCCGTATACATGTACTTTCGGTGGGTTTTATTACTAGTTTTATGCTCCGTTATGTAAGCCCATTTTTCATTAGTCATCATTTTAACAAAGAGTAAACTTGCCGGTCAGTGTCACCGACGCGAGTTGAAGAAGAAGTACAGGAAGAAGTTGTGTTTCCAGGATTATCGTCTGTACATTGAATCTGATTTCCCTATTCAATTTTTAGCCAGAATGACAGCAGAAATTTCTGTGCAAGCATATTTTTTGTTATATATCAAAATTAAATAAACCACAAAACAAGGCCTTGCAATGGGAAATAAGGCTCGCGGTTAAATGAAAAACTGTCACTGCACTTTAACACTTAACGGAGAAACACAGCACTTCTGTCTCCGCTCCTCTCAAATGTGGACCAGCATATTAGCCTGGCATCTAGGTGACGTTACCTCATTGAACCTCATGGTAGGTAGGGTCACCAGAGATGGAATTCATTTCTGTTTATTATGGCCTTTCCTCCAATAAAACGGTCTCTGGCCGAGACCATTTTATTGGAGAATAGTGGTGTTACTGGTGCAGAAGTTCACCAGATGATTTTTGTTGTCACGTTGAGAGGAAAACTGTTGTTTTCCCACAGTCACTCATTTCTTGATCCATGAAGCAGGGATCTCACTTGGTCACTATTTCAACTAAAAGTCACTTTTTTGGGCATTGGTCACTAAAAAGTCACTAATTTTGAAGTTTGGTCACTATTTCAACTTTTTTCA
>KZ871647.1:33938-44753 GCA_003456935.1 Machilis hrabei | reverse complement strand
ATCACTGTCACTTACTGGTGGGCTTCCCCTCCTGGCAGTACCTTTTCTTGACGATTTTCTTGTGGCTACATACTTCTCTGGCGATCGTTTCGTCGACAACGTCGCACGTTTCGGTCTCGCCCCCTTTAGGGCCCCTCCTGCTTCTACACTACACTGTGAATCAGTCTCTTCCGTCATCTCTCCTGCCGTTAACTGTTCTGTCTGCACCAACACCTCTGTATTTTCTTCCTTCCCAGACATATCGACAGAACATCAAAGATACCTCAGTCAGGTTTGGATTTCACTTTGACGTTTCGCCTTCCTCAAGTTAAGTGTCAAAATTTGAATCGACTTCTAGATTCGGGCTCCGCGTCTGGGCTGCCAAACTTTTGGTGGACCAACGTTTCGGTTCGTGCGTATATCTCTAGAGCGTCGTTATTATGTCTCGGGCCACGTCGTTGCGGCGCTAAAGACTCTGTCTTTGGTCGACGTTTCGGTTCGTGTCCCACGTATGGGCGCCAAACTTCCTGTCACACCTCGCGTCACTCCGCCGTGGACGTTCCCACCTGCCGTGCCGGTGGTGGGTTCGTTGATGTGGGTAGCGGTCCAAACCGGACTAATCCAATTTGGCCCCTTCCTCCAGGGCTTCGCGTCTGAGGTACGCAGTCCTGGACGAATGACAGAATGAGCAGAAGCACCTTCCACTCTCCCTCAGATCGCGTAAACTCACGATAACTAACTCAGTATAAGCAGAACACAAAAAGACCTCTGCGATGCCTACCAGATGTTGAATGGAGTATATCTTCGTAGCACATCACCTCATCGGGGTCCTCAGAACCGTATTGCGACGTCTGATCCGAACAACGTTCACTTAGGCTACTTCACCAAACTCTGACCATACTACTACACGTGGATAACCAATAAAAACTGTCTTACTATNACCTNTATCTAGGGCTGAAATTGCTACTGAGCNCCCTCAGTTCTGCTTCCTCATGTGCAGCTGAGTANTTATTACAGCAACCTACCCTGAAATAAAATAATACCATGTGTGCTCTTTCGCACTTACTAAATGCTGCTTTTGTGAGACGAATTTATCTGACATGCCATTGTCCGGCCTTCCATATGCTAATATCTGGCATATATTACCACTCCAAGCAGATGGGTGAACGCAACTCCGGGTATAGCAATGACTGACACAACTACAGTGTTTTTTTTTTATATGCTGGAATCTGTGTTTACTGAGTCCAGAAATGACAATAGTACAACTAAAATTCTTGCTTAGGCGATATTTAACTAACTTTTGCGGTTAAACCGCCAAACAATGCCATCAGCGCTGTTCCCGCTGTATTTATATTACACAAATTATGGCACACGTGGAACACTTCACTAACTGTCAATTAATAATCTCCAGCTTGCTGCTGTACGCTAATATGTTACCACTGCTTTACAGTTAATAGTTATTCTATTCCTTTTCGCATAAATCCAGTCCTGCAACACTAAAAATTAAGGACTGACAAATTCCGCACCACACAACACGTGCACTAACATTTATAGGACAAGTGGACAATAATATACAAATGCAGACTTAACTACTAGCACATACAAAATACACAACCTAGGNCAAANTCAGCTTATATGCGCGGCCGCTAGCAATGCTAAGCCAATTTGCTTGTATTAAATTTAAAGCTGCCTACCGAGCGCATATAATTACTTTGACCTTAGAGCTCTATTAAAACAGTATCTTACCCGNGTTTGGATATCCGCCGGCTCTGGTTAGCGTCTCCCAATAGTTGTTCGANGATTCACAGTANTAAAACACTCACNTTGGTNACTTCACTGTTCACACACCCTTACACACGTTCAACTTNCACTATAAGTCGAAAACGCACGACACCAATTTGCACCAGCAAATTAACTAATAAACCACAGCTTGGGATAAGTCGATCCAATGAAATAAACANGACCTCTGGCTAGAAATCTGACGTAAGCTCCCAATACTAGCTTTCGGCGCNAAAACTTTTGCCATAAATCAACCCTGTCGAATCCGCAGAATACAGTCTTTTGTTGCGTACAAATAATTGTTTTACTCACGTTCAATAAACGACTATCAGCTTTCTTCGTAATAAACGCTGATGTACTAAAATGGAACGTAAAAATCGGCTTCGTAATGCTTTTACCACTGCATAAAGTGGTGGCGGTTGGCTCTAAAAAATGGCGTTGCTAAGAATACAAATACTGGCCTCAAATGTCGAGCTAATTAGTTATTTCCACTGTTAATTGCAGTATTCGACCTGTCGCTCTACGTCTTTAAACATGACGATCTGAGATGCGAAGATTTAAGCACGGATACTATTAGGTTGCCGGCCTATTCCTGCCATGTCAGCCATAAATCANCTTCCTCCCTGAGCCGACCAACTGACCGCGTCAAAGCTCCTTTTCCGACTAATTCGCGCTCTTTCACGCGGCTACGCTGTGATTCGTCGAAATCCTATGTTATTCTCCGAAATCAGTAATCCCGGAATCTCCACTCCACGCGTGACCTTCCTTGCAAGTCATAAAACGTCTGGTTCAGTGCTAGCGAACGTCTGCCAGGCTATTGAAAACAAACACTCGTTTCCAACCTATTAGCTGTTAGAACTGCGTCCCCAATGCATTTCGTGGCTGTCCGCCTGTCCAGCGAGCCTCTTTCTTCAACTCCTTGCACCTGGCTACAATTTCTTCGCCTTGGCCCGCAAAACGACACTTCCCCCCTCTCTATCTCTATACAGGCAATAAAACCAACTGTTTCACGTTCGTTCGAAGCTTAATACCAACAAAACAAACCCTGAGTAACAAGTTTACATAAATGAACATAATTTTGCTCCTAATGGAGCGATTTCCTTGGTTCAAACGTTATTTTTACCAGAAAAACACAGCGCATCTACAGTCACCTTTCCGTTCACATGGCAACGTTACATTTTCAAGAACTCAACACCACTTGTGAAGTACACCTGGCAGATTGGTACATCTGTTTGACTCTTGTTGAGTAGTGAACACGTTGTTTGAGAACGTATGAAATATGGAGGCATATCAATGGAAAAGTGTCACGGGATTCACCAGGCGGCAGATGGACGAATTGTTTGTAAACATGGTTCAACTGACAAAGAAACTTGTGCCGTAATCCATAGCCAATAAAAAAACAGCATACATCCTCACAAGCGAAATCTTTGGTCGGTGTAGTCGGACACATCTAGACACGACAAACAATCGTATGATGACGTTATTAACACCAAATCGAACGTACCAGACGGATCGTATTCATCATAGCATTGAGGATTGAGGTATACATTTACTAGAGTTTTTCGTAAGATAATGATGTATGAAAATATTAAACGCACCTCCCACAATATAATTTGCATACAACCTTCACAGAGTTGCACTTA
Source organism: Machilis hrabei (assembly GCA_003456935.1). Taxonomy (NCBI): domain Eukaryota; kingdom Metazoa; phylum Arthropoda; class Insecta; order Archaeognatha; family Machilidae; genus Machilis; species Machilis hrabei. Next base: position 41,352 of record KZ871647.1, on the reverse strand, counting down.
AATTATTTGCGGTCGAAAGATATATACTAAGGTTTAAAACAAATAATCAAACATGGTGGCGCACAGATGGTAGTGTAATGTTCTTTAATGTTTAGCAGACCTCTATTTACTGATCGCCTAAGTGGATATTTATGTTCTCAAAGTCTCTTCCAGTGTAGACAATTGTTTTGCATTTTGACTCTCATAAAAATTGCATATACTATTTTCTCATCCAATTTTCTCGTAAGTGTTACTGTGGGAGGTGCTTAATGCGAGAGTGACCAAAACCTAGGGAGCCATACATCATTACCGCGGATTGGATTTATTTTAAATCATCGCAATCAAAACCATAAAAACAGGATCCCATCGATAAATATTCAATATTAAAGAACCCTCCACTGGCTATATATTCTATGAAAAGCAAAATTCAATCATCCTTAAATATCCTTACCGCAGAAGGGATTTCGTTTAAACCATGGCATTCAAAACTTTAAAATCAGGATTCCATCGATACATATTCATTATTAAAGAACCTACCACTTGCTATATATTCTAAGATAGCAAAATTCAATCATTCTAAAACATTGTTAGCGCAGAAGGGAATTATTTTAAACCACGGCAATCAAAACCACGAAAACAGGAACCAAACGAGAAATAATCAATATAAAACAACCCAGCACTGGTTTTATATTCTCTAAATATAAAAATTCAATCATCCTTAAACGATCAGAATTAAAACCATAAAACCAGGAATAGCAAAATTCAATAATCATAAAGAATCATAACCGTGGAAGGGAATCATTTTAAATTATCGCCATCAAAACATAAAAACTGGAACCCATTGATAAATATTCAATATAAAAACCCATCACTTGCTATATATTATATGAATAGCAAAATTAAATAACCAGAAAGCCTTCTCAAATGCGGATCGATAGCAGACGCTACGCAGACGCAACGCTGACGTAGCCACAACGCAACGTTACGCTGACGCAGACGCTACGGTGACGGAAAGTAGACACAACAATGACACAGACGCAACACTGACGCTGACGCAAGACTTACACAGACGCAACGCTGACGCAGACGTAACGCAACGCTGACGCAACACAACGCGACAGTGACCAAAACACAGGGAGCCATACATCATTATCGCGGTTTGGATTTCTTTTAAATCTTCTCAATCAAAACCATAAAAACAGGATCCCATCGATAAATATTCAATATTAAAGAACCCTCCACTGGCTATATATTCTATGAATAGCAAAATTCAATAATCTTAAAGCATTATTACCATTGAAGGGAATTCTTTTAGTTAATCGCAATCAAAACCATAAAACCTGGAACCCATCCATAAATATTCAACATAAATAACCGATCACTGGCTATATATGGCCTATTATATGAATAGAAAAATTCGATAATCAGAAAGCATTCTTACCGTGAAAGGGATTTCATTTTAACCATCGCAATGAAAGCCATATAACCAGGATCCCATCGTTAAATATTTAATATAAAAGAATCCACCACTGGCTATATATTCTACGAATAGCGAAATTCAATCATCTTAGAGGGCGAGGACAAGGCGAGGCCGAAAGAGATAGCGAAGAGAAGGCGAGACCGAGGAGAGGGCGAAGACACGGTGCGATACAAACCGAGAACAAGGCGAGGACACGCCAAGGACAAGGCGAGGACACACCGACGTCAAGGTGAAGCCGAATCCGACGCCGAAGCCGAGGAGAGGGCGAAAGCGAGGACAATTTTTATGGTTTTGATTGCGATGATTGAAAAGAAGTCACTTCCACGGTAAGGATGATTTATGATTATTGAATGATGCTATTCGTATAATATATAGCCAGTGGTCAGTTCTTTTATAGTGAATATTTATCGATGGGATCCTGTTTTTATGGTTTTGGTTGCGATGGAAAGAATTTTTCTCGTAACTCAAAAGCTATCATGACATTTGACAGTTTTTTCGTTACGTCGTGTAGCTGCCACAGGTCAACCCTACTTTATCGAGTGTTGTAATGACTCTATCTACTTCCGCTAAATGCTGTTGCGCACTTCCCGTGCTATACACTAGAATGTCATCTAAGAATACTTGTACATTGTCGACTATGTATTCACGCAGAATGTCAGCCATTGCTGAACTAAACACAGCGGGTGCTTGTTTCGTTCCTAAGTTCAGCCTAGTGAACTGGAAGTTGCCCTCCTCGCATATGAAGGCTGTGTATTTATTACTGTCGGGATCCAACTCGATTTGAAAGTAAGCATTTTTCAAGTCGATTACTGTGAACCAATTAGCCTGTCTTAGGCGTTGCCTTACGTCACATAAATTAGGCAAAGCCCAGTGCCTATCACGACTCCTAAGGTTTATTAATCTTTGATCTGAACATATACGTACGTCCCCATTACTCTTAGGTACTATGACTAAGGAGCATGCCCAAGGGCTTTGCGAAGGTTCAATTACCCCATCTCCAATAATCTCTTAATTTCTTTCCCCAATGCGTCTCTGTATCGCCATGGCGTCAGTCTAAATTTGGTTTTTACCGGCGTGTCTTCCTCCAAGATGATTTTGTGCGTTACACCTTTTATTTTCCCCAGTTCCCCTGAAAGATAAGCTTCGACTTGTTTACCCCTTGCGCACTTTCTTCGTGCCCACTCTCACTCGCATCTAATCGCAACACCTCCCCTTCTTCTCCGTCATCTGTAGGTACCTTAGCGTTCCCGGCTCTACTTGCGTTGCGTGCGTCGCGCGCGTCGACCATGTTTACCTGGTTTAGGTGAATTCTATTTAACAATTCTGATTACCCCAATTGGGCCTCCTCTGCCCCGGTTAAGGGTACTCTATTAAGGATCACTGCCTCTCTGTTCCATCTCCCTGGCCCCAAGGTTTGATTCCTCTTGCCCTATTTCCTGGTCGCGTCACTTGTAGTGACTTCCATTGTCTCATTTGGGCGCCTGGACTTCTCTTGGTCCATATTTAAATTCATTCCCCACTTCGTGCTCCATGTTTTATGCGCTCTTAATAGCTTGCTCACCGCCCCCGTTTACCTAATCCGGACCCTTCGTTCGAGCTCCCAAGAAAAACTTATGTTCTTCTTGCTCACCGCCCACGTCAACCTAGATCGAGCCCCGACTTTTGGCTGCTAAGAAAAACTTTATGTTTTCCTTGCTCACCAACCACGTCTACCTAGCTCGGGCCCCGACGTTCGGGGCCAAAGAAAAACTTTATGTTTCCTTGCTCACCAACCACGTCTACNCGGGGCCAAAGAAAAACTTTATGTTTCCTTGCTCACCAACCACGTCTACCTAGCTCGGGCCCCGACGTTCGGGGCCAAAGAAAAACTTTATGTTTTCCTTGCTCATCGCCCACGTCAATCTAGCTCGGGCACCGCCGTTCGGGCGCCAAAGAAAATCTATACGTGTAACGTTTCGAATTGTCCTATCTGCTCTTCAATCACCCTGAGTGTCTTGTGAGATTCCCCACCTGAGTCTTATGAGGTATATTTCCCACTAAGGCCAGCTTTAGATGTCAACAGCTGTCCCGACTCTTTGCTACACACATAACTTTTATAAATTGCCCGATGGATGGCTAGCTTCTGTCTCCACACCTGATAGTAATAGAGCGCATTAATATATATCGTCTTGAGTATCGTTCTCGTGGACTCAGTTGTATTTATAGGATTTGATGACGTGATTTAGTGAATACCTTTAATACATACTAACACAACATACCATTCAACAACGCTGGATTCGATTCATCGACAACCTCAGCTGCTACGACCATGTGATACGTTATACTTATGCAATAAACCAATCCAAACACGATGTTAGCATGAACAAGTGTTTTATTTTCACTAAGGGGTTGTAAAAGTCTACCTCCCCTATACTGAAGGTTTACTGAGATCATCAATTGCAATATACAGTGTCAGTACACCTGAATTGAATCATATTACATCCCTCGGCCACATCTGCACCATAACGCCGCTTGCATTGCGGTACAAAGTTGTACTATATTATCTTTGCCAGCGCTATTATTCAATAAGTATGTATGTGGCCACACTCGTGAGGTGAACTTGCCTCTACTGTACTTTTAGTGGCATATGGCTCACTATTCCCCTTAATCTGCGAATATGGATGTGTGTTTCACCGCACGAGCTTATACAAATAAACATACAACACTTCAACTAGCAACTACACAAAACAAATTTATAATTACTATATATACTACACAGCGTCGAGCTCTCTTCAATTAAATAAAATCATAAAAACATATATTATAAGGCATTTGGGTGAAGCCCTTAATTTACATTCTCTGTACATCAAAGTTAACGTAGCTTTGTGCACGGTATGCTCGCATATGCATTTATAAGTCCTTGCAATAAAGTTCATTCGGTAAAACACGTTGCTTTGACTATTTTCCCCACTGTTTAATGGCGTAGATATTAGGCCTACGAAAACGTGCAATTCTAGCCTTATCTGAGTGAATTAAAGTCTAATACTTAGTTCACTTTGTAGAATAAGCTCGACAGAATATCTTGAAATATACAGTTTGTTTACTTTTGGCGGCTTCGACGAGTTGTTCCACTTGGAATGTGGTAACGACCAGTATTAGGCTTAAGTACTGGATTGCTAGTAGCTGTCCTCAGCTCTCGGCGAATTTATTATGATAATACAATGTAAGCTTCACTTACCGACTGCTATCTTCAATCATAATTACTAGGCCTACAACAATGACCTATTCGTCCCACCTTTATGCGGTTTATTCCGCTATAATTAGCTTCGTGTTCGAATGCTATTCGATTTGGCACAGCCAGTCGCCATATCACAATTGCCGCGCTCCCAACGCTGTCGTCCTCACCGTGGTACGTTCATGTACTTTTCTGCTGAGTCGAATTTATCGATAGCGCTCCCCTGCTTGCAGTCTGCTCGCGTAATAGCGTAAAAGTCAGTACGAAACACCCAGTTTGTTTTCACTACAACCGTTGCTTATTAACTCACTTATTATTTTCTTCACCTATTACAAATTAATAGTAATATTAATACACTTGATTTCCTTACGTTACTAATACATGAATTCATTTATTCGTTCTTCAATGCTTCTCTTCCGTTAGTCAGAACGGTGCGGTGTCGTGCGAAGTCGATCGTTACAACTAACATAAGGGCCGGGACGTACACATCGCATGCATGCACGGATGCCCTGATCGCGCCGGATTGGGAATGGTTAAGCATAGGATCTCCATGATGGTGTTCATAGAAAACGCGTCTGTAACCAGTAGCAACCAGAAGCGTGCAGGGCATTTTCTGTGAACGCCATCATGGAGATCCTATACTTGAACTTTCTCTTTCCAGGGCGTGAAGAGCGTCCGTGCAATGCATGCGATGTGTATGTTCCGGCCCTTACTGTAGCTACATTCAGTTTTTCATATGTAATAATAATAAATTTTATAATTCCAGGCATTACCACTTCAACCTGAGGAGCAACACCAGAATGAAACAGAAGAACCTGGGATCACTGATAATGAAACCCAAGAGTCAACGCAAGCTGATAAGGAAACGCAACTCAATAGAAGTGCGAGGTCAAGAGAATATGCTGTGCCTGCTACTCAACGAGAAAAGCGACGCCGGCTAGCGTCTGAAATTGATGACGCAAGGAACCAAATAAAACAAACATGTGCGACACTCAACAATGTATGGACCCCCAAAAAATATGAAAAAAAAGAATCAGACGATTGCTATCTGTATGGACAGCTATTGGCAAAATAAACTGAGAAGCTATTCCATCCACGAAAGACATGTTCTAATGCACGATATTGATGGGCTTCTTTTGCAAAAACCACCTCGCAGTACCATGATATCTCCTTTCAGTTCTTATGCTTCTTCTCCTGCACCCTCTCCTATCAACCGACATGCCCCAGTTTCTACTACCCTTAATCAACCATCTTCTACCGTTTCATATACCCTGTTGTCATCACAGTCTCCACTCCAAATTGATACCCCCAGTCGACCACCTTCCGAACCTCATTATACACAATTGCAGCCACGATCACAACATTCCCCATTGCTCATTGACACCTCATCACATGAAGCCACAGGAAACGTAAACATGTCATTCCCACAAGATACAACACCACATTCTCATCAAAGCATTCTACAGACAGCGTGGAGAAGTGCTGAACTTGAATACGATGGGCACGAAAAAAATTCAAAACATTAAAATTTTGTAAAAAAAAATACTACACATTGTATATTTACACTCTACCTAATAATATGAAAAGTGCCATGAATAAAGTTCTCATTTTAAACCAAGGATTGAAAAAAGAGAAACTAAATGGAGAATACCGATAGCAGCCAAAATTTGCCTAGCTATAGCTTTAAGATTTTTAGCTACTGGCGATTTCAAGTTCGATCATATCTAAGATTGTCACAGAGGTGTGTCAAGCAATTAACATCGTGTTGAAGGAAGAACTTAAGGTAGGTAAGCAATTACTTTAATTTTGCTTAGTATGTAATCAAAATCAGTAGATGAAATTCTGCAAAAATTTGAGAATTCTCCAGACTCTTCACAGAGCATTTCTAGAAACATGTTTTCCATACTTTGTCTGTAAACAAACCACAAAGCTTAATTTTTTAACAAGTAAAAAAAAAATAGTACATTTTCGCAAAATAGTTTCTACTTACATGGTTCTGTTTCGATGACATGCTATCATCCACCATCGTCTACGGCGACGTCTTTTTTCAACTTTTTCACGAATAATTTCTAGATAGTTGTCAATACTTAGCAAGTGCAGGGCGGATGCCGCCGCCACAACTTCCACGTCGTCCATTCGCCTCGACTTAGTGAACTGAACACTCGGCGAATGTGCAAACGGTCATTCGCGTTGTGGGGACGAATGTGCGAATGCTACTCGCGAATGTCGGCGAGTGACGAGGTGAAACACGAGCGCGAATGTGTACATGCGCCTTTTGATGTTTCGTTGAAATACCGACTTCTGGTGGATCGCTACGAGGCTCGCGTAGCGGCTCGGTTCGGGGCTCTGCTCGCAGGTGTAGACGTGTCAAAAGGTTCGCGTCGCGGCTCGGGGCTCGGCTCGCAGGTGTGGACGGTCAAATGGTTCGCGTTGAGGCTCGGCTCGGCTCGGCTCGGGGCTCGGCTCGCAGGTGTGGACGCGCCTTAATAGGATCTGTTGATCGGGAGCTTCCGGGTTAAAATTCCGGTGTTGACTCCTTGTCCTATGTATAAATGTTATCTACGCGTCTTCCTTTGAAGGGAAGCAGGGACATTGTTATACTGGACATTGTTATAATGGACACTGGTATACTGTCATTTTGGAAACTGTTATACTAGATTCAGTTTGAACATTGATATACGCCACCCCCGTTGGACATTGTTATAACGGACATTGATATACTGCCTACCGTTTGGACATTG